>WEIS01070637.1:0-12253 GCA_013389965.1 Todus mexicanus
CCCCGAGCCATTTGCAGCTGGACTGTCGCCACAGCGTTCTTCATACAGGGCAGCCAAGCTACGGATCTAACATTCCTAATAACAAAACCCCGCTTCTGTGTTTGAAGAACACGTCAACTAAAACGCTTGCGTTTCCACGTTACTTCAATCGCACTCCCTGCGTACACCCCTCAACTTTAAACTACCCCAGGGTAGGGCACGTTGGCGTGCGAGGTTTGCGAAAGCACAGGTCTTTCCATAGTAACATAAGTCTGAAGCCAGGAACAGCCTCGTTCAGCTGATGCTAACCATGCAAATGCTGCACTTTGCCATATGAAAACAGCCTTTCAAAATCATTTGTAGCCGCTTTGGAGAGGTGTGTTTATTAAAATGTGTGCACGCACACACACGAGTGTGCACTCTCTAAAAAGCATTATAAAAAGATTGAAGTGACGTTTAACTTAAAGACCGTGGTGTTGGGTGTGGGTACCTGGCAGTGGCCCTGGACCACACGTCCCTGCTAAAATACCTCTGGATAAATCTTGTTTTCTTTTTCTGATGGTAATTTCCTCCAGGAGCAGCATCAGTAATGCAGCGAGAGCAACTCTAGGTGGACACCAGAGAAGTTCTGCAAAGATCACCAAAATCACACGTGAGAATCCTGTCTCAGAGGAGCAAAAAAACTACGCCAAGGGCAAGTGCACTGAACTTTGCCCCTCCTCCGCTTTCACCCCTCCCCACCGCCCTTCCCCACTGCCAACAGCGTTGTCCAGCTGAGGCGTTTACATATTTAGCAACCAGTCTGTCTTGTCAGTCTTCCAGGAACTTGTCCCGTCTCCCCTTGACCCAGATAACACCGTGCTCTGCCAGGAGTTGCCCAGCTCCGCTCCCCTCGCGCTGAAGGACGGGAAAGCAGCAGGTGAGGAACGTGTATCCACAGGGGCTGCTCTTCTCCTCTCAACGCTGCTTGAACACCATGGGCAGTGTTAAAACAGGTTAATTATCACCTGCTAATTAATACCACCCAGCCTTCCACTCCAATCACACCGTCCTTCAACATTTTTACAAAGCCCTTTGCATCTGAGCACCGTCGGCTAGAAACAGCTATTTGACCATTTTTGGGGGTCCTAATTGTACCAAATACAAGGAAAACATAAGCTGTTTGTGTTTTAGGGTTTTTTTTAAAATCCCAAGTAAACAGTCTGTATTCTAACACACGATAGGTCTGTACCAATTAAATACAGTATGGCAGTATATAAATTACAGTTCTTTACAGTAAATAGTAAAATACGAGAGTCCGCTTACTGTACACAACAATCAAAGAAAGAAACAGCAGCTTTTCAGTAAGGTCCCAGGTATCTCACTCAGTCACTTGCTAAATAAAGAACAGATACAGCAGACCGGTCACTTCACTCAGTTTCGTGGGGTAGGTTTTTTTTTACCGTGTTACTTTACAAACATCCAAAACGCTTGTACAGGCATCTACAGTATCTACACGTGGAACAACCTCCTCAGGAATTCACGAGCACCAGACGCAAATCCCTCTCCATCGTTCCCATGATTAAAATAAATTGTACACGTTAAAAATCACCTCCGCAGGTTTCTATTTCACCATGATAACGACCGGCAAGTAACAAGTGCAAAGTTTGCAGTCATGAGCCATTTACTGCTTCTCTGTTTGCCCCGCTTTCCCCCTACACCCCAAAAAAACCCCAACACCCTCCCCCTGGCCCCCCAGACGTTGTCCTGTCCCACCCTTGCAGTAACACTGTTTCTGCAGTCGAACTGCGCGTCCGGCCGATCCTAAACGTACGGAACGCCAGACGTGGAGCTTCAGGCGTCGTGAAGTGTTTCAACCCGACGCCAAGTCAGCACAGTGGCAGGCCTCTAGGAAGACAAAGAAATAGTTACGAAGCAGTCGGATATCTCGGTGTGCTTAAACACGGAGCGTAAGGCTGCACGGTGCCCGGGGACTGAAAGAAAACATGGCACCAAGTTATCGGTTCAAACATTTACAATAGAAAGATATAAACAGCAAACGCGTCAGTCTAAAACAAGTTCTTTGGTAATTAAGAACAGCAAACCGTAGCTTTTTGCTTTTTCTTTTTTTCTTTTTTTTCCCCCCAAATGTGGATTTCACATCCTGGTTTTTTCACAATAAAATATCTTTCGTCGTTTTAAAATATATCTCCCAAAGTTGTTGCGTAACAAACAGTCCAGTACCTCAGTTTATCTACAGATCAGCTTAAACTGTGTTTTAGTGTGCAGCCGTCTCTGCCCACTGGCAGACAAACTATAGATACACATTCATATATATATATATATATATATAATATATATATTATTTATAAAAAAATTAGAGAATTAAGTCAAGGACTCTAGAGAATACACATTCCGTATGGACAGATTAAAATGTACAAGAGCTTCCAAAAATCCATAAAGTTCTCTACACAGTGATGCGTGTAGTAAGTGCAAAAATACTGCGGTTTAGTTAATCCAAGATTTCCTGTTCTCCTGTTTCCTAGAAAAAGCAGAAGCTGCTGCGTCTCCTGAATGGCAGAGGACTTCTCCTCCTGGTTTAGCAGAGGGCGGCGAGCCTTGAAGCACGGAATTTTTCCGTTTCTCTGAAGTGGAAGATGCCTGAGACCGTGAAGTGCTACTCCATTTCCTCGCGGGAGCCGGCGCTTTGCTGAGGCGCCCGGGACGAACAAAGACACCGTGGCGTGGTTTGCAGTGGAAATATTCTTTGCCTTTTACAGTTCCGTCGTGCTTCCCTTCAACGAAAAGAAACGCACAGAATTACTTGTTGGCGCTTTCGTTGGCATGTACGAATGGAGCACCGAGGTGTGAACACCTTAAAAAGTCAAAGGTTTGTTCATTTCACAAGATAAACTAACCTCAAACCCATTTGCTTACTAAGCTGCCAGAGAAGCTTCTAGTATCAGTGTTAATACCTATTAAACTAGGAAATACATCACCTTTTTAAAAGATCTGAAGCATTTCTGTGGGAGTCTCGTATTTTTTTGGCTGACCCCACTGACCTGGAGTTCAAGAAAACCTGTGCTCTGTAATTACGCTTTCCCCAGCGGGGGAAAGAAATAAGAAATAGTCTCTGAAGGCTACAGAGATCTTCAGAGAGATTCAAAAAACCTTCTGAAGCAAACCTATGTGACAAGTGATGGTCGTTGTTAGTACTGCCCGTCAACATTCACGCTGATTTTTTAAAAAATCTGCCAATTTTAGGCTTTGCTTGTTTTTCTCATCTATAAAAATAGATGGGTACCAACAGGAACTACCGCAACACGAAGAAACATTATTCTGCATAACGTGAGAAGAACAGGGCTTTAAGACTGCTACAGATTCACCCGTAGTGGAGTATTCCTACAAACAGAAAGCCCGGAACTGGGCATCTGAGATTCCAAGCCTCTATAAAATCAGCGGTGTTGCCCACGACTGAACAGCATCTGACGGCAGTTTAACTTTAAACCGGATCACGCTAAGCGCGCAGATAACCCAGACTATATTTAGTCTTACCCAGCTGAACGTGTAGCTCAACTCCGACCCAGATTCCAGCTGAAAAATCCACCGTCCCAACGTATCTCACCGTGCCCGTCTTGTTACTTCCAACACAGACTTGTTCGCCCACTGCCACCCAGCTGGGCAAGACGTGGGCTTGATCTGCAGAAGCACCTTCTTCGCAATCCGAGGCATCCAAGTGGTCCTTCCCAATAAAATCATCTACAGAAGTATCAGGGTAGGTCTCACGGTCTGAAGTCTCTTTTAGTGGTAACGAACACAAAGAACTTTCCACAGCGCCTGCGAGCTGGTCACCTGCTGCTGTCACAGAGCCCAGCTGGCCCACGCACGTGCTCTGCTCCTTGGCAGTGCCTCGGGGTAACTCGGAGGAGCAAACTCCGTTGGAGGACACGAGGGGACACGACTGTGGAGCTGTCGAATGGTCAAAGTCCTTCCCATCTTCGACGCCCATGAACTCTGTAAAGGAGTGATCTTCCAGAACGTCCGTCGTGTGCTCGACCGTTGCTTCCCGCGCTGAAAATTCAATCGCGCGACAGGGATTTTTGCCATCCGAGGAACCTGACGCTGAAAACGATCCAGCTCTGGGTAACAGGTGAGAGTCTCCGTCAGTGGCATCCAGGGGCAGCGGTACTTGTTCCGTTAAGGCACTGTTTTCTTTCAGCGGTAACACGGGGAACTTTTCTCTGCCTAACTCCTTCTCTGCCTCTCGACAGTCCTTGCTCGTAGAAGATCTCGCATCGTGTGCAAGAGATGATGATCCCGCGGGATCACCAGAGTCCAGCTCCTTGGTGTGACCGGCGAGCTGGTCTGTGCTATCGCTACAGGGAACAAGCATGTCAGACAGGGTAGCGTTAGAGGCACTGTGGGAGAAGTAGCCACTAGTGATGCTGCTAGTGGTGGGGCTGCGGGATACCTCTTTCTCAAGAACCCGTGAACTCATGAAGTCTGATTTAGGAGAAAACCACTCCCTGTTCTCCAGGCTAGCATTGTAAACACTGAAATCAGCAAACTCCTCCGGTACGTAAGGCCGGAAATTTTGAAAACCTTGTGGACTTATCAGCTTCTTATTGATGGCCTCCAACTCACTGTCTTCCTCCTCGGAGTCCTGCAAAAAAAGAAGAGAGTTGTGTGGGATAAGGAGCCTATAGCAGTAATATTTTCAAAATAAACAAATCTTCCTTGATTTTTGCCTTTCTGAACGTGTAGAAATATATAGCATTCTTTAACCGAAGAATGGAAGACAACGGTGAAAAGAGCTGCAGGGAAGGTCTCCTGTCTACGCTGAGCTATTCCAATTTTAGAAACTACGAGAAGCAATTCTAAATAGTTCGGAAAATACAAAGCAACGAAGTTCGGGCAGAAGGAAAGCTCAAAATATGAAAAAGTTGTGTGTTTAGGTATTTTCATGATACTCATTTTTTTTAAGCCATGCATTACAAACTTTCTGCCCCCCAAGATTTAGACTAATTAAACCTGTTGGAGGTTTCTGTAGAGCTAATTGTTGACCTATCAAAATAAACATCAATAGGAATGGAAGAGGCTTTATTAAAGCTCTCCGGTGCAATGCTGGTTATTAAAATATCGATCATTAAAAACGTTCCTGCTGAATGGGATTTTCGATGAATCTGATACCAACAAAGCTAAATCATTTTGCTCACCCCAAGCTATCTTCATTTTTTAATACTTCCCTTTTCACATTCGTATTTCTTTATAGATATACAGGCATATATAAACATATATATACGCATCTATCTGTATGTACAAACACATATATAATAAAAATGGTTAGCTTATAGCAAATTCGGACTAGAAAGAACAGTATTTCCAGAAAAATGAAGGCTGCTGAAGTACTTCGAGTTTAGAGGAACTCACGCACCTATTATTTCTCAATTGCTTTACCTGCATCATGGGTTTCAACTACTGACCAAGGTAGATCCTCTGTGGTATTTAAAGTAGTTTGATGCTTTCAGACACCTGCCACCAATCACCAGCGGAAAAGGAAAAGTGCAGTACTCAACCAGTTTACCAGTGCATTGAGAACCAAAGCGACAAGCTTAAGGTAAAGTTTCCTGAACTTCATAATTGCCAAGGCAGCTCCAATAACTTTGTACAACCAAGCTTCAAATATCCAGAGAACAAACAGGCTTGTTGAGTCTGCCCATCAGAATAATCACAGAATGGTTTAGGTTGGGAGGCACCTCCTGAGGCCAGTTTAGTCCAGCCCCCCCTGACTCAAGCAGGGACAGCCAGAGTAGATTGTCCAGGTCCACGTCTAGTCAAGTTGGGGTTTTGAGATCTCCCAAGATGGAGCCTCCACCAACCTCTCTCCGCACAACCCACTCCAGTGTTTGATCACCCCCCCAGTAAAAAAATCCCACAAGAGTTTTCTTGTGTTCAGATGGAGTCTCAAGTGCTTTAATTCAAGTCCATTGCCTCATGGACTGGGCCCTACTGAGCAGGGTCTGCCTTGTCTTCATTCCTTCCCATCGGGTGTTTTTATGCATCCGTAAGATGCCCCTGAGCCTGGTCTCCCCCAGGCTGAAGAGCTACAGCTCTCTCAGTCTCTCCTCACATGTCAGATGCTCCAAGCCATTCATCATCTTTGTGGCCCTTTGCTGGACTCACTCCAGTAATTCTGTATCTTGTACTGGGGAGCCCAGAACCAGACACAAACCTCCAGATTCAGCCTCACTAGTGCTGAGCAGAGAGCAAGAATCATCTCCTTCAACCTGCTGGTGATGCCCAGTATACTGTTGGTCTCCTCTGCCGCAAGGGTGCATTGCTGGCTCATGGCCACCTTGTTGTACACAAAGATCCCAAGGTACTTCTAGGCAAAGCTGATTTCCAGTCAGTCAGCCCCCAACTCTTTCTTTTGCATAAGTGATGAGAGTGAAAGGGAAGGAATAAGCAGAATAATCGAGGAAAGGTCCCTCAGAGATGAGGAACAGGTTTACTCCAATATGCAAGAACGATGCTTTGCATAATGGTTCTGTGCTTGGAAGGGTTTTCATAGCCCCAATAAAGCGGGTATGAATTTTGTCCTTTGCTTTTAAAGGGACTAGCAGTAGATTTCAGATTCAAAGAACAAGGCTTTCAATAATGTAAATCCACAAACTCTTTCTGGCAGAACTGTTCATTCAAATTTGTGACATTCATACTCCAGCCTAGCTCAAATATAGGCTTGCTCTGGCCCTGAGAAGTACAGGGTAGGCTGGAAAGCCTGCATCTTACAAAGGCTTCCTTCCTAACATGATAAAATACCCAGAAGTCATCACTTGATAAACCTCGATAGACACCAAAGCTGGCAGGGCTATGGGAAGTCGCCACCTCAACCTCCTCCCTGCTAGCGGCTGCTAGTTCTTGCCTGCACCCCGAGTAGCCGCTCAAGTGTCTATAAGGTGATCAGACAGGAGAGTAGATCCAAACAAAACATAACTCTGTGGTAGTCGTGTCATCAGCTCGATGGATCGGTTCCCTTGATCGGACTTACTACGCAAGGAAACAAAACAGCTGTGTTGATGGTGGGGAGAAGTGGGTGCAAGGGTAAGAACAAGCAGGTGAGAACTGAACCAGCAGCTCTTTTCAGGCCCCGCTGGCTACAGAAAGTTTACAGCGTTCGGTGAATTAGCTCCATTCTAATCAGAAAAGCCCCGGTGCAGGACGTTGTCCTTCTCCAGCTCAGAAAGCTTCTACTTCTTTGGAAAACAGCACAGGCAAATGCCTAGGTTCATCCAGGGCACGCACAGGGTGGGACCCTGTTTTTACTTCAGGGATTAAAACAGCCCTAAAGTTGCTATGGAGAATTTTGTAACAATTTAAGTTTCCGAGGGATGTTTTTCAACCCCCTAGAAGACTGTCTTCCAAATGCCTTCGTGCTCTTTTCATCAGTGACTGAGTGCGAGTCAGCACGTCAGCTACCTGATGGAAAATGAACGTGATTGAGAATAAACCAGCTGCCACTCAAAACTAGCAGCCAAGCTTCAAATATATACACCAGAACACTCAGGATACCTTGGTGTAACAGCCCACAAACCAGCTCTAGAAATCCAGAATGGATTTCTAATTATAGATAATAATTTCTAATTCTAATAATAGCTTGGTTGTACGGTAGGAATTAAACTGTTGAATAGGTGTAATTTAAAACTTGCACTTTGTGGCAAAAGAGGCCTGCAATACTTACAAGAAATCATTTGAAAGTTCTGCATTTTAAAGGTCTGATTAAAGCAAGTATTTACAGCCATGTTCCACAGCCCCCAAACCAAGTCCGTCATACGGCGGAAATGACGATACACCTTTTGTTGAAGCAGCAGTGAGAAAAAGATTTGGCAGGTGAAGATTAGAATCCAAGCCCTCCACCTCAATTCACCGCCTCAATTATGGATGAAGACAGGCTGCAGGTTAATTAAGAGCGGCAATCTTATTTTAGTCGTATTACTTCCGCATCAGGCAACAAGAAGCTTTGCAGAGCGCATCCACACCTAAGTGCAGGGTTACTTACACCAAATGGGATCATTCCAAATACTCTGGGGTATAGTCACAAAATCTGGGTAACATACAAGGTACATTAGAGTGACGACAACAACATGGTTTGCTAAACCACCCTTTACTTGGTAATTTGTGCCCTGTAGCAGCTAAAGCCTCCCGTCTCCCCACCCACCCCACAAGACAAATCACGTATGGAGAAAAACAAAAGCAAACCACAAAACGAAACGCAAAATCCCGGCTGAGTTAGTTCCAATGACAGACTGCATTTGCAAGCCAGGCAAGCACTTGTTCATTAATTTTAACCATTAATTAGGATCAATAACAAGCGATTATAGGCACACCACACCTTTTTTCCTGCTGCGGTGGCGTGAGTGTCGTAAGCCCACCACCGAAGAGCCCTAAGCCCACCACCAGGCCTCGGAAGAGAAACCGGTAGAGAACTTACAATCTTTTCCTCACGTACGCTATTGCTTTCTACGGGCATGCTGCTGGCGCTGCTTCCTGAAGGCACAACACAGCCAGCGCCATGCACCTGAGGCGGAGGCAAGCTCAAGCTCTGCAAAGGTTAAGACACACAAACACATCACACAAACCCCAAGTCTGAGCTCAGCGCTAAACGTGTGCGAGTTAGAAAGGCTTTAAGACACGATGGAACACCCACGCTGGCCACATAACCATCCAAATCCAAGTTAATAGGTAGAGAAAGTCATGCGCTCCTCTCAACAGTTTTAAGTTGAGGAATAAAGGGCGGAATTATAACCGCTCTAGAACGCTGTTCTAGAATTATGTTTTATCTATGAAAAAAAACCCCCTCAAACCACCATCTTCTTACTGGAGAAAACAAAGAAGCAGGTTATTGTTATCTTAAACCACAACAGAAGCGCCCTGTAAAGGAGAATACTTACCAAGAAGCGAAAAAGTCCCCCAGGGTTTCAGGTGAAAAACAAACACCAAAACCCCACCACGTAATAAAGAACAAGCCTGGTCAGTTTTATCAGAGAACTCCTAAATCCTGTTGCAACAGATGGATGTCGCAAATGATTTGCCAACTACACAAAATCACTCAGTCTCCTTTAAAAAAACCCAACCAGGTAGTTTTGAAAGATTACCTCTTGACTAAGCAGAGGTCGGCTTTCAAGCGGGGTCTTCCTTTTATGTTCCTCTTTCACTGGCATTAAGGGCTTGAAAAACTTCGGTGGCTGAGGAGAAAATGCTTTAAAAGGGCTGGCCATTAAAGCGTGGGAATTCTCAGCTAAAACACCTAGGTAAAAAAAAAAAAGCAAAAAATAGTGTATTTCAGTTCTCCTTATCCTGACTGCAAGAGCATTATTCAAAATACCTGAAGGGTAAGCCGTGCATTTGGCAAGTTACTGGCTACAGAAAAATGAACCTGCAAAAAAACAGGGAAAAAAAAAAGGCGAAAGCACCCCTCCCACTTTAACAAAATCATCTCAATTTTCAAGTTCATAAAATAACAGCAGCTCCTTTTTATATTTATTTAATTATTTTCTTCTACTGTTTTGATTCTCGTTCTTCCACGCTCTTTGTGGTTTTTTAAAGACCCCCAACTTCTCATCCTTTCCTGAGATGTCTTCAGGCATTTCTCCCTTTCTCCCCTACTTCTAGACTATGGTTGCTAAGGCAAGAAGCTGGAACATGCACTTAGTAGGAAAAGAGCGATGAGAACTTAATTTTTAGTTTAACGTGGTAAATAAAACAACAAACGCTGTCATTACGCATATACTTTAAAGCCTCACCACTGCCATCTTTGCTCTTGCGAGGTGACTCCCTGGGTAAAGTACCATAGCATGATACATCTTGGTAACTGGAAGAACAGTCAGATAGATCTAGGTGACTTTCAGACCAACCCTAAGAAACAAAAATACATAAATACGCATGCTGATACAGGCAAAAAACATGGAAAAATTCATAAGTAAACTCAAAGGCATTTAAAAAAAGAAAGAAAAATTAAGTTACTGACTTAAGACAATTTTCTGTCTGAAACAAATGGATCGTTTAGAAGCTAATTAGCTTTTCAACGAAGCATATGAAGTTTTGCTGTAACTTCCCTTTCTTAAATATCAGTTTCTACAAGTCTAAGATGAAAAGTAGAGAAGGACAAGAAGGATTATTCAAAATTGTATGTAGTTCGTTCAGTATTTTGAAGCTGTGTTACACAAACACTGCTAAAAATACTGTTTTCTTATTTTTTTCCAATTCTGAAATACATCTTGCTTCAAGAGGGGGGAAAAGATCAGAGAATATGTGTCGTTTGCTGTCACATTTACCTACCTTATCATCTTCATCACAGGCAGAAAGATCTAGCCGGCTACAGGACACCTACAGGACACCAACAGGCAGAATGACAAAATGCCTACTTTTTATTTCTAAAACAAAATGCCTTGAGGAAACACTGTGATCGTTTAGCTCCAACAACTTTTCTGTTATCTCTTTTCAGGCAGGATTATTTATAGGGACAGCTGTGTTTGTGCTGCGTGAGCCAGCGATAGGAGAACACATAAAACGCGCACAAAACTATCCCTCGCACTATGAAAATTTTAAGTTCAAGGGACTCTGAAGTAAAACTCACCCGAATCGGGGCAGTTGCCATCCTGAACTCCTTTCCAAAATGAGTATTCTTACAAAAAGTGAAGTTTCAACCAACTCTCCCACGAAACCTGTCAATTTGTTATGTCCTAGGACGGACAGTTGTGAGGAGGGGTTTCAGGTGACCCATTGTCATTCATGACAACTTTCCTAGAGGCTGGTTGGTCCTAGCTCAGAACCGTGATCACCGTATCCCTTTGTGCAGGCATTACAGCAGCACACAACCAGCACGCCCCTGCCCCAGTAGTATTAATTTACCAGAAGATAAAGGGTCCTTACATTGTGGACGTTCGGAGTGCTGATGCTTCTGCGGATGTTTCTGGCTTTGGTGGAGAGCGCCTCTTTGACCGTGACTGCCTGAGGAAAGAAAAGAACACATCTCCTCAGGAGGGATGGTGAAGCAGGATAGAAACTCTTGCCAGTGTGGCTAAAAGCAAACAGGGCTTGCATTTACAAATCACAGAATCACAGAATGTCAGGGGTTAGATGGGACCTCAAAAGATGATCTAGTCCAATCCCCCTGCTAGAGCAGACCTAGATGAGGTCACACACGAACGTGTCCAGGCGGGTTTTAGATGTCTCCAGAGGAGACTCCACCACCTCTCTGGGCAGCCTGTGCCAGTGTTCTGTCGCCCTCACCGTGACAAAATGTTTCCGTATGTTTACATGGAACCTCCTACGCTCCAAATTGCACCTGTTGCCCCTTGTCCTACCATTGGACACAAAACCATCAAAATTTGTATCTCAAATTCGTTCTTTCATCTTTGCCTGTTCAGGTTCTGCGGACTACACCGCTGCCAGCTGTAGTTACTGGAGCCACCCTTATTGGAATTCTTCATTTCACGGATGTAACTTAGTCTTATATTTATCCATCCAATGTTATCCATTTATCCATCCAACGTTCTGTGAAAAAAGCCAAACTAAAACCCAACCAACACTGAATATTTTCAAAAGGTCAAGCATCTCTACTTGAATTCTCATAATCCGGTTCCAAAGGTGCAAGAAGTGGCTGTTCCTTGCCTGTCTTAGTCGTTCGAGGCTCAAGATATTCTCCACTTGCAGCACACCACGTGTGTATTTTTCAATGTACGTTTCTCCATCAGAGGTTCCCTCATTCTCGCTCCTTGCGGCCATCAGCGCTAAGGTCTCACGATCCTCAATTTCTTCTGTAGCCTAAATTACAAGTTACACCGTTGAAACTTCTAAAAAAAGTAAAGCCTACTGCTCTCAATCAATTCATCCAGACCTCTTCAGACCATCTCAATCCAGAAATTTATCTGAATTGATAATCCTTAATCAGTAATCCTAGTTATAATCAACAATCCAGGACTTTTCAATACAGAACTAAATGACGCTGAGGTGATGCTGGGAGAAGTTCTGCACATTGCTACAGTCAATGTACTGCTGAAAATAAGGCACTTATAACCTGAAATCGTCTGTGCTAAGGAATAACTAACACCAGTTTCCTCAGCGAGTAAATGCAGCTTCCTTGCCAAACCTGATTGCGTCATTTCTTTAGAGTTTAAATTTCAAGTACTACTGCTCAAAAGTAACTATTACATGGTGACAAGACTATTTACATTTTCACTTGCCCGGTTTGTTTACCTTTAAAATAAATTATAGAAGTGGATTTGCAACTTGTACG
>WEIS01070637.1:20916-35056 GCA_013389965.1 Todus mexicanus
AGCGCTAGGAACCGAGCATTAATCACTTCTACATACAAAGGTAAAAACAATTTCCATACTCCTGTCCTGTGTATATTTAAATACCACACGTGGTACTTTATCAGTTGTACACTGAATTATAAGCAAAAAAAGATGCAGATTTATCACCGTATGCTCACATTATACATATTAACCTCAAACACATCTAAAACTACAAAATAATGTACCAGTGGGTTAAGGTCTCTCTTGGGTTGGCTCTAAAAGAGCAAAACCAAACCAAATCTAATCAATGCATGAAAAATTAACTGTCTTACCTGGTAGCTGTCCAAGCCTCTTTGGAGTTTGGTTGATCTGGCAGTCACACCACCTATAGAGACTGAAAGAATTGCTTCTACCATGAGAGGCAACGTTCCTGAGTGTTGTACGGGTTTCACCATCACCTGAACTCTTCGAGAGTGACCCTGAACAGTTAAATTGAGAGACAGAATGAAAGAGAGAGAGAAAAAAAAAAAATCAGACAGGTAGTAAGAATAAAATTAAGAAATCAATTTAAGCATGAACATGATGATGGGAGGAAGATACGAACCTGCCTAAGCTGGAAAATTCCTCCTGTGTTCACATCTTTTGCCTGATGGAGTTCGACTGCAGTATACTCTCCCATCTCATTCAATTCTTGTATGGAAATCCACATCTCTATTCTTCGAGTCACTTCATTCCACCTAAAAAGACATCCCAAAAAACCCTGCTGCTTGTCTCAAAGTACATTTTGTGCACTGCAAGCATTAGAAAGCCCTTGTAAAGCTGATGGAAGCATTCACGTGCAATTTATTTGTACCTGTCTCTCAGTGTCCGAGTTTTAGCATGAAGAGAATCAACTTCCCAAACAGAGCTGCCGTTGCCAGTACATCTGTGACCCCACACCTCAATAGCAAGAGCTCCTTCGGAAATGAACTCCAAAAACTCCTCTGTGACATTAACCACGTAGTCCTGCCAAGGAGAAGAATGAATTACATCCAGATAACTGTATCTCCTCAACTGGTTTGTAAGGACAAACCAACCAACTAACTACCAGCATGGTAAAATCATACAGTTTGGATCATCAAGCTCAATTCTGGTCAAGAAAGCTGTGAAACACTGCCTCAGCAATTCCTGCTTCTGTATACGTTATTTCATGCTTTGAAAATTTTCACAACTCCAAGGATCTTAACTTACTGAGCTCACCAAAAAGTATATAGTAAGATGCCATTATATAGTTCCCCCCATGCATTAAAGGTGACATATGAATTTAAAAGACGAATAATTAAAGATTTTTTTTCATTTTGCTGCATCTTGAAGCGATGAAGTGAAATATTAAAAGCATTCTAAATTGTAGTCAAAAATATTAATCATATTAGTTTCCCCCAGCAAAACAAGGTTCAAATTCTAAATAGCTTACCTCAAACACACCATCCTCCTGGTAACACTATTTCATAATAAAAATAGTTACCTTACAATGAGAGAAGGTCACAGTAAAATGAGCATCTTTGCTCCGAGGTGAAGGCACATCCGGATCTACCACTGGTGCTGCTACTGTTGACTCACACTGATCCCAAAACGTATATTGACAAAAGACAAAGTTGGAGAGATTAGGCGGCAGTCCGGTTGCTTCTTTTATTTTCACCTGAGGAGACAAAACAGATGTTGTCACAAATATGATTTGTTTCTTCTTCAGTTGTAAATTGTTCAAAAACTAAATATTTAATCCGCAGTGCCAACAGCCAAGAAGAATTTTTAGAGGACCCCTCCAACTGTTTTGTAAGGATGTCCCTATTTAAAACAAAAAAAAATCATCTCTATTTTACCTATAGAGAAATGCAGACTCGAGGAGCGGAGTAACATGCATCTGACTAGTGCACCCATGTACGTGTTTTCTTTGAGGAAGCCAATAAGCTCAAGTGGAGAATGAAGGACTTTATCACAGAAGAAAAGAGACCCAAACACCATGTGAGATGGCTACAACGAAAAACTCTTTCCAGTTCTGTGTCTGCCAAGGACAGTCCTTGTAACATCAGCATTTATGATGCAGACCTGCATATACTAGAAACCAATGTGAATCAGTCCAGCCACTGGCAACCACAGACTGCCCTACACTGAACTGGGAGAAGCAAAGTCTCTCTTTTCTCCTTAGAGAATTTTCAACAAGCGATAGCCTACATGGCTTCGAACTCTACACCAGACTGACCGCAGAGTTACAAAGGCCTGAAACTGTGAACTTCACCATGTGTTCCCACTTACCCTGCAGGAGAGCTTCTTCGCTCTATGAATAATTTCTCCATTGTTATCCGTGACTTCCAGACTCCCGCTCTCACTGGAGTTCTCGGATGAGTCATCTCCTTCTACTACACGTTCTGGGACAGACCCAGTGACCCGCATTACTTCAACGTGCAAACGTCCTGCAACCTACGACAAGACAAATAGTAAGAACCTGCGCACAAGGGACTTCAAAGACATGAAGATGTTACGTATCTTACTCTAGGAGGTGTGCAGAAACAGAACTGAATAGCTCTCAACCACCAAGTGAAAAGCAGCAATGTCAAAAAAGAGAAGAAAGGAATAAAAAAAACCCCAAACATGGGTATGTAGAACTATTGACCTTTTAGATTCACACATAACAAAACAAGTATACAGTGTTGCGGCTGCACATGAGAATCTTATCTCACGGGTTTGGCAGGGACAGAGCTGATTTTCTTTTCTTCTTAGTAGCTCGCTTCTTAGTAGTTCAAATAACGCTGTGGTTTGGATTCGGTACGAGAAGAATGCTGATAATACACTGACGTTTTTAGTTGCTGCTAAGGAATCAAGGACTTTCCAACTTCCCGTGTTTTGCAGGTGCACAAGAAGCTGGGAGGGAGCACAGCCAAGTGAGCTGGTCAGAACTAGCCAAAGAGATACTCCAGGGCACAGAACGTCATCTTCAGTACATAAACTGGGGGGAGTTGGCAGGAGGGGTGGATCACTGCCTGCATATCAGTCAGCGGGTTGTGAGCAACTGCATTGTGCATCACTTGTCTTTTCTTAGCTTTATTTCCCTCTTTCTGTTGTAGTCCTTTAAATTACTATTATTACAATCATATCTAAAATGATTATTCTTATTATATTTTATTTTAGTTATTAAACCGTTCTTACCCATGTTAACTGTTACTCAACCCATGAGTTTTCTTCTTTTTTGAGTCTCTTCGCCACCCCACTGGGAGGGGGAAGGAGTGAGCGAGCAGCTGTGTGCTGTTTAGTCGCTGGCTGAGGTTAAACCATGACACCTTAATATGCTGCTTTTGTTCAACTGCTTACATTGATACCAGGAATTTTATTCTACTATTTTAATAGCTGGGCGATTGTAAATAATTAAATGGAAAACAAGTATAGCAATTTAGAAATTATTAATTCACTGTGAAACAAGACAGTAAGTGTCGTTTGCTTGTTAAAAACAAAAATTTAAAAATTGATGTACATGAAGTCTCCCCACACAGGAAAAACATGGATCTGTTGGAGCAGTTCCAGAGGAGGCCACAAAGTGATCTGAGGGCTGGAGCAACTCTCCTATGAAGAAAAGCTGAGAGAGTTGGGGTTGCTCAGCATGGAAAAGAGAAGAGAAGGCTCCCGGGAGACCTTCTTGTGGTCTTTCAGTTCTTAAAGGAGAGATGGGGAGGGACGTTTTAGTAGGGGCTGCTGCAATAGGACCATGGGTAATGCTTTTAAACTAAAAGAAGGTAGATTTAGACTAGATACAAGAAAGAAATTTTTTACAGTGAGGGTGGTGAGACCCTGGCCCAGGTTGCCCAGAGAGGTGGTCGATATGTGAACCCTGGAAACACTGCAAGTGAGGTTGTTGGGGGCTCTGAGCAACTTGCTCTAGTTGCAGATGGCCCTGCTCCCTGAAGGGGTCTGTACAAGATGACCTTTAAAAGGTCCCTTCCAATCAACATCATTCTGTGATACGACAAGATAAGACACAGGACATGATAGGTGTTGTCCCCTATCTGCCTACGTCAGCAGCTTACCTCTCCCTGCTGGCTGATGATGGGCACCGCGTACTGCAGCTTGACGTCATGGAAAAGGCACTCCAGGAACACATTGGCCACGCCAATCAAGTTGTGATTCTCTTGTGCTTCGTAAAAAGGATCGCCTCTTTTGCCAATCAGCTTCCTTATCTGTTTTAAAGATCACAAAAGTGATGTCCAAAACTGTACGCATGGCAACGCAAGACCAAATAACCATATCATGTAAGATCACGGCACAAAAATCAAGTCACTACCAATATTTTCTGATCCTTCCTGTTACGTGAGTAGGAAGAGACTAGAAGCGTATCACAAATCTGAAATGAAATTTTTGAGATGAGACTCTACACAATCCCTTCTTTACTACAGGATACTGTAGTGTGATGACCTACATTTTTCAGTGGTGTCAAGACAAAGCAGATTTTACCATGAGCAAGCACAGTAGCCACTGATTTCAAGAAGTTTCACCTTACTTTTCTGCTGTTTACTTTTTAAAGAAGGCAAATCATCCCCAGGTTGAATGGCTGGTCTGGCTGCTGGGTACCACTGCAAGGGCAAAGGGGAAGGTGCAGGATGCCTCCCACTTAAGCCTAAATGTGTTCTTTCTTATGACTCCCAGAGAGCTGGGGTCATACCTGCTGCATTTTCTACACAAGTACCCCCCCGCGCAGCCACAAAGAATTCATGCAGATTCCTAGCATGATATGCACTCCTCGTTGGGACTTGATAGCTCCTTCCCTTCTCCTCCTCCTCCTCCGTCTTCAACACATGCATTTGAGCTACGTGTTTCTATGTAGCGCATAGAACACATGCAGAATGGACGACATAGGTCATGGCAAGGACGATCCTGGCTCAGGCAGACATGAGATGTTCAAAGGATGTGCTATCAGTTCTTACTAAAGTCAGCAGCCAAATCATCGTTGGTCTTCAATGGGCACAGATGAAGGGCTTGACCTCCCCTGTGTTATGATTTTTAGAGATTCCCATTGTCCCGTCCAAGGCATGTAACAAAGGCACAACAGCTGGTCAAACATATTTGAGAATGATTCTTGACACAAGGCATTTAGGCGCTCCCTACCAGGCACAAGACAGCAAGATACAGTTCCTATGCCCTTCTACCTGGATACTTAGAGGATGTCTTCTGCAACACCTAATCTCACCCCTCTCTTGCCAGTAAACAAGCAAGCTTTTGAAGAGTCTCGCGCTTATTTGCCAAGGCTAATGTACTAATAAAATCCTCAGGAAACATCACGTAGCTTTGATGGAGATACTGATACAGGTTAAGTATCTTCAATTGATTTCTTCACCGCTTAAAGGTTGGGGGATACACAAATGAAATTACATTTCACATTTTAAGATCAAGTTCTACCCCGCTAACATGTTCTGCATCTTGGGTGTATCTAAGGAGCATCCTTAGTAGCTTTGATATTGCCTACAATTTAATCATTTTATTTCTCATGCAGCTTGTTGTTTCCATTCACAGCTGGTGCTTATCTGCGTGGCACCTATATTATGCCAGGTAAACATATGTTAGTGGTTTCATGAGTCACTAGCTCAGCACAATTATATCTGACCTCAGCATGCTTATATCTGAGAATGCAAGTGAGGATAGGACATAGCAGTGGTTTATTATGCATGGGCATTTTGAATAGTTAGTATGACAGTTGTTTTGTTCTTAAAAACACCTGCACCCTTTCGTATACAAAGTCACGTGATTTGTACAACATATTAAAAGGGGTTAAAAGAAAATAAACTCAATCTCAGATGCCTTTCAGAAAATATATACAATACCTCAGGAATTTTTTCCTTCCACTCTTGGTAGAGGTCTCTCATGTCAATCAATTTGTTTTCTAGTTTCTCAATAGTCCACACTTGAGTACCTTTTCCTTTTCTTCTCACTTGAATTGCAGGCTCACTTACTATTGCACCCCTCTAAATCAGAGGAAAAAAATAATGACTGCAGGAAAGGTGCGCTGAAGTAGTTTAACTCTTTACTCAAATTGCATTCCTTAAGAGGAATAAAATACAGAACATACAGCATCTCTCTCCTCACCAGCCATACTCCCTCTGCCCCAAACAGAGCCTTCCCTACACATCTCTGAGGATCCAGACCTCTTTGTCCTTCTCAGACAACCACCATTCACCCAGGAACATCAACCCTCTCAATCAAATCACTTCTGACAAGCATATTACCCTAATTGCTATCATTATATTTACAGCAGCACTACAACTAGAAAACCCTCCAGGCAAAAAAAAAAATTGTAGGCTTCTGTAACAAAATCCGGTCATTTTTGCAAACGTAACTAAAACGTGAGTTTTAGAGCAACAGAACAGAAATGTTTGTTCACAAACGGCACACGCATGTGGTGATCATACACTTGAAAGAGCAGCAAGAGCCATGCTTAATGTTATGTTCCCATTTTTACTTAAAATTATTCACTTTCAACATATGGAAGTCAGGTAGCACCCATATTTTGCCCATGCATAATCTTCACGAGTAATATTTTATGGCCTCGAGTTAGGTGAATGTTATAAAGATCTACGTATTTTAGATCAGCCACAAAAGGACATTTTCCAGTGTTCTTTGTTGTCATTACCTTTTTGTTGGCACTGAGGTTTTCAGCAGGGATCTGAAGCGTTACTTGATAATCCGTTAGCTTACTCATTTCTTCTGCTAGGAAGTTTGCTTCTCTCACCAGTGTATTTGCCTTTACTATCTGCTCTCGAAGTTTAGCCAGGCTCTGTCGAAACAATTCATCCCTGTGGTGCAGTGGGTAACATGAAAAATACACAGAAACCTATTTCTATTATTGGAAAGCTGCAAATAGAGGGGCTAACAAAGACTTTTCTGAAATAAGCTTAAGAAGTGCTGTGCAGTGCTACGTCAGCAGACACGAAACAGCATCAGACCATTTCATTGAGGAAAAGCAGTGATCACATATTAAACCTATTACTGCTGAGCTAAGTGTAGCATGGTTATGCCCGAATAAAAGGCCATAGGACTATGGGAGATGTTAAGAGGGGTGGTTTGCTAAAAGCCCAAAGGACATTCCTGATTTTCAAGAAATGAAAGAGTCGCAGCTCTCTTTGCCTTTCATCTGGAGGCCTGTCCCAGCATGCGAGGGTTGATCTTGATAAAACCTGCTTTTCCTCGGATTGTGATATCAGAACCTGCAATGGCTGCAGGACACAGAGCTTTACATCACAGCAGGGCTTTTATACCCTCCCAGACCTCTCGCCACACACTTCAGCCATCTCAAGTGTGTACATAAAATAAAAATCAATATCTTAAGTCCTAAGTACCCACAGTATCTTCTACAGTAATGGATAAACCAGCACAGGTTAAAGCTCGTGCACTCCATACAGTTAACACTCTCTGGATGAAATCCAAGAAAGTTTCCAAGGCCTGTCTGAGCAAATCGGTTCTAACACAACACCCTCCAAACCTGCTATGACACATGCTATACCTCCTCCTGTGATACTAAGATACGCTTTCCCCTGCGATTCTCGCCTTTAATTTGCCTTCTAAAAGTACCACGATGATCCTCTGAGCGAATGCAAAGTCCTCCCTTTCTGCTTTTCTGTGTAATCCTAATAGCACTTACTGCATCTCATCACCTCCATGAAACTCGTGACCAAACCTCAGTGACCAGCACTTCTCTGTATGATTTTTCAGCTTGTCTATGCAAAGTCCTACTGAAATCCGGTACGTGTTGTGCACATAAACTTCTGATTTCTACAAAACGTGTTACGTTACAGACAAGCATAGGAGGAACAAGTAAAGTTGAGAGTCTTGCTGTGCATACAGGCAAAGTTTGCCTATTTGCCTCTACTCAGATAAGCTTCGATCTTTTGTAGGTCTTCACAGTACAAACCACAGACAACTGTTAATCTGCCTTTCAGTCCCCAAGTGAACGCTTCTTGAGTGGCTGCCTTTCTTCAAAACATCCCGAAGAACAGCCTGAGTAATTCAAACTGCACTCTGCTGCTTCCCTGGTACCACATCGAAGTGGTGAAGGACCAGCAGCATTAGCAAGCAGCCCTGAACTTTTGTTTTAGTGCCTTCAACATGCTAAAACACGCAGCTTTGTCTCCCTCCCCTCTCTGGCCTGAGTTTGCAACAGAGCTGGGTTTTGTTGGATCTTAAATAGCTGCTACTATCAGGAGATTTTTAATCCACTTCCTCCATATCTGTTGCTGGCATCATACAGAAAAACTCCTTTCCCTCTGCCTCCTGCTTCTGTTATCCAGCCCATCGAGATGAAGTGAGCAACTCCAGACCGTGGGAGTGACACATTCCATGAAGAGCTGTAATTTTGGATTCACCCAAAAAATGAACATAGAGTCAAGAATGACTCACTAAATAGGACTTAATACCCACAGTGTATTACACCTGTAGCCGCTGCGGGGCAGCTGCCTTGCTTGAGGAACAGAAGGCAGCTTCGATCTGTCCCTGCTCTAAGAGCTGTAGGATTAAGCTCCAGACAATCTCTTCCTTGGTCCAGGAAACTGGCATCTGGCAAACTTTTTGGGGAGGCTCCCACACCAACATTTTCTCAGCTAGGTCCTTGAGAAAGGAACTGTTTAAGACTCTAAGGAGCACTTATAAAAAAAACCTCACCCAACTACTATGGGTAGGCCTCATTATGGTTCTGCTTTCTATATAGAGCTGTGCTAGCACCCTTCCACAAATTTAATCAAAAAACCCCAAAACGAAACAACTTTCAGATGGGATTTGTTAATTCTAATCACACAAAACATATCCATTAGGATATTAAACAAAGCAAATACGCATTGAACATAAAATCCTGAAACAATGGATTAACCCAGAGAAGGGAAACTTACAATCTGAGACTCACAAGGTATCATGGCAAGTTGCTGGGATTCCTAATGCCAGTTACAGAACATGCTGAACTAAACCTCTGGTCCAGTACACCAGCAACCCTCCTCGCTCTGACAAGTTCATTTTGTTCAGTAACAACGGGTTAACTTCATGCCAAGAGGTTTTAACACCAGGTCAGGTATCATGTGTCCTTCCACAGTCAGCGTAAAGCTGAAATAAACTCGGTGCAACGTGCTCTCGCTGATCTGACAGATACAACCACATGCCTACATTTGATACCTATCAAATTCCTTTTGCTGGCTGATCTGGTGGAGCTCAGCTTCATTTGCAACGGCAACTGAGTGACAGCTAAAAACTGCACTAATCAACTCCCGTGCAACCCAGACACTTGGCTCTTTCACACATTCTTCATATCATCTTCCCATTTTTTCCGCATTTTTTGCCCTCTGGCCAGCTGGCTGGTAAACAATCTCTCAGCATCATGTTCCTATGCTTTTACAGTAGAAATCCTCAAAGATTTTTCTTCTGGTTTCTTATTTAAGAAGATTTTTTTTTTTCCTGCCCTTTTTTCAGTAGCCTAAATCTCTTCTAAAACAATAAATAAATAAGAAGTATAGCTAAGAGGATCTTCTGGAGGATAGGAAACTGAGAATTCCAGAAAACTGCTTATTTAATGCAATGCCAACAAAACATTATCCAATTCCTTACCGGCCACTACAAAGAGCGTTCCCTAATTTAAATAATAATGGCTAAGCCAAACATTTCAGAAGCACTTTTCTACTTAGAAGAAGAAGAAAAAGCTACAATGGTGATCAATAAAAGCTAAACTCTTACTTCATTTGTATTAAATCGAACAGGAGGATCTTGTACACTCTTCACACATCAGAACCTAATGAAATGTTAACACATCCCGTACTCCACAAAACCCCCACAATCAGTTTCTGACAGATGGTTCGAGCCTCATCCTTCACCCTTTGTAGTTCCTATTAATTCCTTTGTTTTAACTCCATTATTCTCACCTCTCTTCCGTCCAGAGATTTACTTTCTGCTGTGCAGTCTGAGCAGTGTAGGAGAGCCTGTCGCTGCCGTGCTGATGCTGCCTCTCTGGAGACAGCTGCTGCCGCAGCAGCTCTAACTCACGCTCGTACATCAGCCGCTGCTCCTCAAGAGCGCTCCGCTTCTCTTCCAAGTACTGCTTCTCCAAGATCTGAACCACATTTTGTACTGGGTCTGAAAAGGAAAAAAAAACCAACCCCAAACAAACACAAAATAGAGATATTCATTATTTAATGGGTAACAGTAATTAATTTATCGCAGTGTCTTTGCAAACACAAGAAGGCCANATCAAGACAAGTATCTGAGTGACAGCACATCACCGAACACATCACCCCTTCTCACTCTGTACATTAGAAGGGGAAGGGAGAGGAGTTGCCCAGTTAGACTGGTGAATTATTTAGGGGAAGCAACACTGCAGCTCTGGTACATGCCAGGATTTCTGAACGCAAAAACCTTCAGCTTTGAAATAGTTTGTAATACCTTTTCCATTTTAGAATCATAGAATTGTCAGGGTTGGAAGGGACCTCACAGATCATCTCGTCCCAATTCCCCTGCCATGGGCAGGGACACCTCCCACTAGCTCAGGTTGCTCAGAGCCCCACCCAGCCTGGCCTTAAAAGCTGCCAGGGATGGGGCTTTCTATTATTCTGTAAATAAAAAATAATAAAAAAAGCTGCTGTGACTTTTAAGGATTCCAGTCTGTCACAAAGGAGGGAGAAAAATAAACCTGGATTTAATTACACCATCCCGCTTAGGAACTAGAGTTACGAACTGCCTTTGGTAGCCAGCCTTCACTATCAAAACCCAGTCCTCAAGAGATTTTTGCTACCGGGTGATCTCGTAAGATTTTCACTACCCAGCCCTTGTAAGATTTTGCACGAGTTTTCCTGACAGCACAACGCTACGTGAAACAAAAACTGGGTTGCTCTAGCATGCGATAGAGGAGTCACATGAAAGGTTCTGCCGGGTTTTCACCACTAGCCATGCAGGTTGGTCACTGTAACACATCCATACACTATCCCAAACCCCACATCCCCTCTATCTTGGCAAAGCGATGGAGCATTACTGTATTTAGCCATCTGTAACAACTTTCTCAGTACTCAAACTACTGAGAGCAATTATGCTAAACTAACTCCTTGTCTGCGATTTTAACATGCGTGGCCACTGAGGCAAGTCACAATAAGACAAATCCTCATAAACCAAATCCTTCCTCCCATAAATGCCAGCGAAGCAAAACAGGATCTCCAGGGTTCTGTTGTTACAGTGGGTTTATATTTGCCTCTCAGCAACCTTCTTTGAAATATTAAGATTGATGTAAAGCGTATCTTTATTTTTAGCAGAAAAAAACCCCCCACTTCTGGGAGTGTTTGCACTCCTGCTGCTGTGGCCCTGGCCATGGAAGAAATCACTGGCTTCACACAAAGGCACCAGAAAATGCCACCATAATGGTAATTACAAAGCACGAAGTTAGAAGTCAGTATAAATAGCAACCAAATAGCAACACAGTGATGCATAAAAGTGGCTTAAAATAACGAGAAATATTACTTTTTAGTACACGGCATTCTCAGAAAGACAGTTATTTTTAGCTTTTAAACAGACAGGGCAGCAAAAACAATTGACCAAACCAGTATTCTAATACTCTAGACTACAAACCTAGCTATTAAAGTTACTCTGCATCATCATTATCCTCTTAATTCCTCCAAATAATACCAGAATTACCTTCACATGCACAGGTTTTACTGTATAATCCCTAAAACAGTTTTAGTTATGTGTAAGAATGGTTTAGAAATCAGGTATTACACAGAAGACAGAGAAGAGGTATGGAAGAAATTAGAAGCTTCTATTGTGTTTGCAAACACAGGAAATGAATCTAAGGCTGACTCATTGAGATGAGACTTTCCTAAACTGCTCAAAGACCAGCTCTGAGTTCAGGGTGCAGATTTCCTCAATAAAAGTGATCTTTTCAGCAACCTAGATTTACAGGATTACAACCATCACGCGACTAAATTTTACTGTAGAAAATATTTGGAACAAGATACAAGAATCTAGCTTAAAGCTGCTCAATTCCAATGAAATCCACTACTGTTTGGAGGAAAAAAAAAAGAAAAAAGAAAAAAGAAAAAGTGGATTATACTTATACTGAAATACAAAAGGTAAACTTACACTTTTAGGAAAGTATAAATTTAACTTTTGAAAGGGTTTACACAGAAATCCCCAAGCCTTTCGCACTAAAAAGAAGCAGAACATGACGTGAATTACAAACCATCTAGCTAGAAGATTAAAAAATAGCCAAGTTTTTCACAATTCATAAGAACTACAACAGTGTTTAAGCTGGATTTGAACATCATGTTCCACTATGTTAGATCTCTCACACAAAGTCCAATAAATTAGAGAAGACTCTACCCAGTGCCTGCCAAACGCACAGCAAATTCCACACAGTGTTAAAAGTCCCAAGTCCCAAATCCTTTACATATTCATGTGATGAGAGTTCAGTGGCCCTGAAAAGACCATTCATACACAGCTCATCCTCTGCAAAATGTTAGAATATCAACACTGAACCAGAAGAAATGCACTTTCTCCATAGGATGAGCAGGCGTTTATTAACTTGCTTCAACGTCACTTCATTCTGGAATCTGTTAATCCACTAACAACAAGGCTGAAGAAATTCCTTAAGATTCCAAAGCAAGCTAGAAGATGGTTAAGATACAGGCTGCTTTGTTAAATTTCACCAAAATCCCCATCCTGAGCCGTAGTAGTTTTGTTTGCTTAAATGTGAAGCTGCGTAACCTCATCGCCTTGTTTGCTTAACCGCTGCACAGCGTACAAGAACAAAGTAAACTTCTCCGCTGCGTTCAGTCTTTGACCAGCATCACAAACTAGCAGTGCAAAGCCGAGCTGACAGAATCCCACAAAGAAAGCGAACAGGCTGAAGGGAGGAAAGAATCTGGATGTTTTCATTACAGCTGTTTTCCATGCGACACGTTTTCCTCAGATCCAGTATGTGACACTGTTGTACTGGTTAGATGCCACAAAAATAGATGAGTTTGCATCGTGGAGAAGTCAGGCTGTTTATTTAAAGAGGGTTACTGTTCTCAAATAGATCAAAGGGAGGGGAAAAAAAAGAAAACCAAACAACAAAAACCCAAACCAAAGGAAAACTAAAACCTCTTGCTTCAGGCTGTATCAATACATGCCCGTAAAATAATTATCTAATCAATTTTTTTTAAATATCCCTTTATTTCCCACCCCCCTCCAGGGTTTCTCTGGAGAATATGGATAATAGAATGAACTGTCTTCAGTTATTTAGTTATTTCTTCTTCCTTAACTATATTTATTTTTCATTTTAAGGAAGAATAAATCAATGGTATTGTAACAAAGCTGCTTTGCTTCTTACCCAATGAACTGGAAGCCAGTTGGAAAAAAAATTGTATTTTGGCCATACCATTGAAAAGGACAGAAGCTGGAAGAGCTACTGAGCTTTGAATCAGAAGACCAGCCACTGATCCTCACAGTTACTTGTTTTGTCAGGGTTTTATTACCACTTACTAGTCCAACTTTGTTAAGCAACTCCTGTGTGGCAGAAGCAGAAAGAGACAAGAAGATGAAGAATAATTGGGTTATGATGCCTCTGGAACTGCGACACGTGTGTGACTGCTAACATTTGCTGTGCGCTGGGGAGGAAAGAGCTCTATGAAACAGCAAGGTCTGTGCTGTTCTTGAGCACAGACGCAGAAAACAACCGACAGAAATCAGCCTGGACCACAATTTAAAAAGCCTCCTGAACTAAAACGTAAAGGCGCTTGAAATACCGTGGAGAAGCTTTTCAACCAGCTAGATAGCAACGTATGAAAACCAAAAAATGCGACAGCCTCTCCCTCATTCAAAGAACACTGACTCATTTTGGACCGGCACGGTTTAGTCAAATCCCTGGTTAGTGACAAGCAGATCAAGCATCAATTAATGCTTTCCAATTCCTCCAGCAGTCTCATGCATGAGCCAATCGAGTTCAAAACCTTTGTCCCAGTTTTGGCACAGATACGGGATGGTCTGAGGCCTTAAAACAGGCAACAGAATCTTCACGAGGGATGACAACACTGAAGACCACCAGGATGGCAGATTCATCTGAAATTCGTCTCCTGGTACGAGTGAACCATAATGAGAATATTTCTGTTATCAAACAGTAATTTGACATCCATTTAAATGACCTGACCCTGTAACTCACCCGCAC
>WEIS01070638.1:0-15422 GCA_013389965.1 Todus mexicanus
CTCCATCAGGTTCATGTCCTTGTATTGCAGGCTCCAGAGCTGGACACAGTACTCCAGGTGGGCTCTCATGAGAGAAGAGTAGCAAGGGAGAATGACCTCCCTCGACCTGCTGGCCACAATTCCTTTGATGCAACCCAAGATCTCCTGGGGTTACAAAATACAGTGATAAATACTTTTGGACCAGGTGCTTACCTGTAAAATGTTCTTTTAACCCACCTTTCCTCTAGTGTCCTTAATTAGGCTCTAAGTCAGGCAAGGCAATTGAAGCATGTGCTTAGACATATACTGTGGTGCTGCCATGGGCTGAGACTGAGAGGGTCGCATTTGGACTTATCCAGATCTTTCTAAATGTAAGCCTTGGGAAGTGCAGCCAAAGTTATCTGAGCTTTTTGGAGTCAGCAGAAGAGCTGGACACCTCTGAGAGGTGATCGATCTCCGAAGATTGGTATCTAAAGGAGCTGGGAAGAATTAGTCTCTGGAGGCACCCATCAAACAGGAGATGCAATAGTTTGTGTAGGAGATAAATGCAAGCAATTTGATGTTGAGTTGTGTGGTGGTGTCCTGACTACTTTTACACTCGGATCTTGGAAAACCCATGAACCAGCCTGAGTTTATTGCAGTGTCTCTTGAAAGTAGAAGTTATATCACAGTTATTTAATCATGAGATTCATATGAGTGATTTTTGGAGTGTCCCGGGTCTAAAATCCTTTCACAAGAACTTTGTCAAAGCAGCCTCATGGCTTTCGTTGAAACTACTCTTGATTTACTGCACTGAAAGTAAAATAAGAGTTTAACTCAGAATGTCTGTTTCTTTTTGGAAATGTCACCAAATTTAAGCAATGACAAGATTCATTTGGTAAGGATTTTTTAATAGAGATTCATAACCTTTTATGTGTGTATAAATTGTGAAACTCTTGGAGGCGCATCTGGATTAATTTATGACAAAAGTTTGCAACAGAGATTCTCTTTAGTGGGCTGGTGTGCAGCTTTGAATTGAATGATTTGTGTTTACCAGTTGGTCACTCGGTACTGAAGTGGTGAAAACCTCATCTGATCCCAGGCCAGTGAATCTTGCAATTGGCCTGAGTTGGTGTCAAGTTAAGCAGATCTAGGGAAAAGAAAGTCACATAGTTTGCTGCAGCAAAGGAGATCCCTTTAAATGTGTGTTCAAGGGTCATTCAGCTCATTCAGAAGTTGCTATTGAGGTGGTCTGTTTTATGTAAGCAAAAGCTTGAAATAAAGTCCTTGCTCTGGAGCTGCAATAAGGGGTCAAAGGTTGTAAGTCCCTGGAGGTTGTTCCTTCAAACAGACGTGTGTTGGCTTCACTTGAATAAAAACATCTGACAGTCCAGCTCCCTCATCTTCACAGAATAGCCTGGTGTGGAAGTACCCTCATCATTCTCCTTGGAGGCTGAGCCAAAGCTCACTAAAATCAGGTGGTGTTCCCACGAACTGCAGCAGGGCTTGGGTCAGTCCCCGTGGCCTGGAGTAATTTTCTGGCATTGGCTTAGCGTGGCTGGACGCTGGGGTGTGAACGTACTTCTGGGTGTTTATGTGCCACCCTCTTCTTCCTCTGCAGCACCGGGGCAGCATGGCTTGGTTTTCCCCAGCAGCACTTAGCCAGAAGGTTGCCCTCTGAGACGTTTCTGGTGTGGAGGGGTCTTAGAGTCTTCCACTTGACTTCTTCGTGAGCTGCACAGGTAGTGGAGGTATGGTATTTGTGTGGTCCTGCCTTTCCTGGGTTTTGTTGCAGATGCAGTGTCCAGGCGGGTAAGGAAGGAGCTATAACCAGAGGCTCTTTGCATGGGAGAAGCTCTGTGCTGAAGGAGGAGATGTTCATACTCTTACTAGAGGTCAATGTTTTCTAATTCCAGAGTTGTCACAGCTAAGTGTGAGATTTTGACACAGTGTTTGTTTTTTTAAGGCAAATGAAGATGCCGTCAACATTTCCCAACAGCAGAATTCAGTCCAAAATATTCCACTTCAAATGGATGGTTTAAGTCTCTTTTTGTGGATCAACGTAGATAATTTTTTGTAGAAGTTTTGCTTTCAACATATAAAAATCGTTCTTCATTTGCAGCACTTTCTTCTTTCCTTCACACTCTAAATATAATAAATCTAGGTAGCCAGTACGTTTCAAAATACATACTCTAGCTACTAGTTCCACTACAGATGTTCTCAAATAAACTTTTTCCCCAAGATCTGTTCTGATGCCTCCACGCTGGTGCTGGTATATTATTTTTGGTGTCAAAATCAATGGAGTTCCTTGTCAATGCTTAAACAGAGGCAGTAATAAATTTGAGTTATGCTGAAATGAGAATGGGGAAGAAAAGACTTCTTGGCTTTAAGTGAGTAAGGAAGAATAAAAGCCAGGGAAAAAAATATTTCTGTACTTTCAGTAAAATTTAGATGGATTAACAAGTGGAACAGAGATTTGAACAGAGATTCAGGGGTTTTTTAATAATAGTCTTTATGTGTTTTGAGGAAGGGTCTCAATACAGAGCAATACAAAGAGGAGCCATTAACTTCAGAAAGTAATGAACTGTGAAGTCCTCCGAAGGTAGCTGGCCATAGCATTCATGCACTAGGGCTCCCAAAAAAGGGGGTCTGCAGATGTCACTGATGCTCTGATGGCAGATTTCATTTAGCAGCTCATACCAGACACCAGGGCAGTAGCAGGATGGAGCTTCCATATTGAAAAGGCAATCCAAAAACATCTTCTGTGTGGCAGCCAAAGAAGTTAGGAGCAAACAAACACTGCGGGTGCGAATACTAAGTGGAATCTCGGGTTGTTTTCACAACTGACATGGACCATGCACAGATGGTCCTGCCCTATACCAGTTGTTTTCGTTTAATTCTGGATCCCTTCTGTTGCCAGATCTCAGCGTGTTAGATGCAGATGCACTCAGCTCCTCCTCATTAGCTCTTTATATTTCTTTTGCTCATAAGTGACTTGCAGTATTGCATTTGGCAGAGTTGGACTCATCCTCAGTCTGTCCACTTATTGTCAGGTTTTCTTGCTATTTGTA
Source organism: Todus mexicanus (assembly GCA_013389965.1). Classification (NCBI taxonomy): domain Eukaryota; kingdom Metazoa; phylum Chordata; class Aves; order Coraciiformes; family Todidae; genus Todus; species Todus mexicanus. Next base: position 3,030 of record WEIS01070638.1, read on the forward strand.
TATTGGGTTAGATTGTTGTGCTTCTTTTCCAGATCTTAGTTATAAGTGGAATCAAGGCCCATGGCCTTATTGTTCTGCAGTCTGGATCTTGATTCAAGAGAAGTTAGCACCTTGGGACTAGGTCCCAATACTGACCATCGTAAAGCCGAGGAGATGCCGGGCTGGAAGGTGACTTTAGGGGGTTATCTCTGTCATCCCGCCTCAAAGGCCGAGTCAGATACACCTTGACCACCCCTGACAGGTATCTCTGTAGTTTGTTGTGAGACCAGTTTTCAGGCACTTAGTGGTCACTGTAGTCAGATCTTTCCTCTTCCCCGTGCATGACGTGGGACATGAGGGTAGTCTTTCTCCAGGCGTTGGATGATGTAACAGGGAAGGACCTTGGCATTGCCGTGCCAGTGTCTCTTCCGATGTGAAGCACAGTGAATTGGCTTTGGTCAGAGGTGTGGGAGGTGGGAAGCCATGTGGGTGAGATTTGGTACCTAAAAGGCACAACTGGTGTGTACAGGTGGGGTTTTTTTTTACTATCTAACCTGGATTTTCTCTGCTGACAATTAGGCTGAAACTGCTCATCAAGAAGGGCAATTAGGTGCAAGGGTGTGGAGTGACACATCCCTTGATCAGGCATTAAGTTAGTTACAGGACATGGAATTGAAGATATTTTCTGCTTCTGCTGCCTCTTTGTTCGCTTTATGACAAGGATAGGAGGGCATGTGGAAGTTGTTGAGATTTCTAATTGTGAGTGAAGCTGCTGTTGGCTGATTTGAAGTGTACAGACACTGAAGGGATAATTGACAGAAATTGCTGATGGTTGTCACCATTAAGCTACAACAAAAATATCTGCTTTTTTGCTTTCTGCTCTTGACAATAGTTAATCATAGAACAAGAGAAGTGCTGTGCACCATCACTGAGTCATTTGTTTTTCATTAAATTCTGAAAATCTTGTTTTCCCTTAGGATAAGAAAAGTTCTTGTAACCTTCTCATCTCCTTCAAACCTAAAAACTTCCAAAACAAGCAAATAGTAAATGAGCAGGGGTTTGCTCTGCCCCGATGTATGTGCATGGCTTTAATACACAGAGATCATGGCAGCGTCTCAGAAGGACATGTTTAAATAGAGAACATTGTCTCCAGATGTCTGAGACATGGTGAAATGGATTTTCTTCACTGAAGAAGAGGTGCTTATTCCTCAAACCTGTGGAGCACACTGTCTGCAAATACATCTCCGTATTGTTTGTTTGCTTAGTTTTAGTACGTGTAATTGTGGCTTCAGGTCCTGAGTCAAACTGCTGGTTCTGAACTCATTAAAAGTTGGGGAGAGTTTGCCCTTGAATTTTAACTTCCAGGTCAGCTCTTACCTTCAAGTACGTCAGTGTGTGCTCAAGGCAGCTTTGCTGGTTGTACTGAGTTGCTGTGGTTTTCCACCAGTGTGAGGAGGAGCAGGATTGGAGTGCATTAAGAAAACTGTGTCCAGCAGGTCTAGGGTGGTTCTCCTCCCACTCTACTCTGCCCTGGTGAGACCTGGAGTACTGTATCTAGTTTTGGGCTGCCCAACTCAAGAGAGACAGGGATCTACTGGAGAGGGTCCAGTGGAGACCTACAAGGATGATTAAGGGACTTGAGCATCTCTCCTATGAAGAAAGACTTGAGAGAACTGGGGCTGTTTAGTCTTGAGACGGCTGAGAGGGTATCCTACTAATGTCTATAAATACGTGAGGGGTGAGTGCCAAGTGAAAGGGACTAGTCTCTTTTCATGGGGTCCAATAATAGGACAAGGAATAATGAGTGTAAGCTTGAATATAGGAAGTTCCACTCCAACATGAGGAGAAACTTCTTTCCTGTGAGGGTGATGGAGCACTGAAACAGGCTTCCTGGAGAGGTTGTGGAGTGTCCTTCTCTGGAGACTTTCAAAACCTTCCTGGATGCATTCCTGTGTGGCCTGCCCTGGGTGATCCTGCTTTGACAGGGGAGTTGGACTAGGTGATGTCTAGAGGTCCCTTCCAACCCCCACCATTCTATGATTCTGTGGTTTGACTTTACAGATAGTCTCTTTGGCTGAAATAAAATAAGCTGTGAACCTAACTGGCCATTGGATTGATGGCGTTGGACAACCCTGCACCCAGTTGTGTGCTAACAGTAGCAAACAATCCAATTAAACCCATGGCTAATCCAACCTAATGAGGTTTTATTGTTGTAAAATGGACAGAATAATCTCTCTTCACCTCTACCATTAGCAGTGCAACTCAGTCCCTTTTCCTGTAGAGCCATGTACACCTGGTATTTCCCCGGCCACAAAATTTGCATCGTCTTTTCCTTACTACGTGGCGCTAAGACCAGAATTTCCGTGCAAAAATCTCCAGCCCTCACGACCCTGAGCTGACATCAGCGCGAGCGTGTGCACAGGCTGCTGGAAACAATAGGCTTGTGATGTGTGAGCGAGCCCGTCATCGCCGCGGATGCTCACGCTCACAGGTAACGTTGCAGTGTAAAGAAAACGTTGTCAATTTTTTTCATCGCAGCCCAATTTAGCAGGAACATTCAATTGACGTACTTGCCACATATCACCAGACTGGCTTCTACCTCCATCCATCTGTCAAAATCCAGCAATTGTTTCCGCGGCAGTGGCATGAAGACGTCGTTTTGTCAGTGCAAAAACAATGACATATTAGGAGCTGAGATTTTGAGGACACGGTAGAAGAAACGTATTTTAATACTGAATGATTCAAAGGTAGATTGAAGATGCCTGGATTGACTTTTTGGAGAAGCTGGTGTCTCTCCTGACTGTAGTGGTAGCCACAGGTGACCTCTGCTGTGTAGGGCTTTAGGAACATAATACGAAGAAAGTGTCCTGCTCATTTCTATCACCTATTTAACCATCAATTTAGTTGTATAATCAAAAGAGAGTAGATATTTTGGCACATACCAGCATGCCAGATGTTGCTGTCTCTAAATAAGCCAACACTCACTGTTGGTAACCCCGTGTCATGAATGCACAGATGGCTTTTGGAAGGGAATTCAGTTCCCTGTTTGAGATGTCCTAAATTTCCCTCAGGACAGTTGGTTAAAGAAGAAAAAGAAAAAATCAATTTTGTGATGACATGACCATAAAAATTACTCCCAGGGCTGCATTTTTATGTTCCATTGGTTATTTTGCTGGCAATCCTTTTGACCCATTTTTAGTATCGACTCTGAGACCAGAAGAGCTGTCCCAAATGAAACACCATGGGGGTTTCTTTTGTATTCCGTGCGCTGCTGTCACATGCTAAACATGTCATATGCATGATAATAATATGAAAGGAATTGTTTCTGAACCTCAAAGCATAATCCCTTCTCTCCAAGCCCTCTGCAAAATAACAAAGTGATTTTTCTAGCCAAGGTGAGGACATATTTTCTTACTTTGTGAGCTGCATATGAGCTGTGTATGCATGAAAAGCCACAAGTCGCGTAGGACCTCTTTCAGAGGGTCAAAGAGCTGTGTGTAGTTTACTGATCGATGATGAAAATGGTTGTCAGGACAAGGCAAGTGCTGCAGGTTCCTGGTTTGAATGGACTCAGTAGTAGCTGCACGTGGTGGTCACTTCCTCCCACAGCTGGGACTCAGAATGCTGTTCAAGAATGTGCAAAGGCATGGGCATCCGTGATATTAATCATATGGTTTAGGACAGTCGCAAGCATAATTGCCTTGCTAAATTAAAGTACACAGGGATAAGTATATAATTAGTTTCAGGCAAGGATAGACTTTGTTAGAAGCGTGTGGAAAGCCGTGGGTTCCTCTTACTGGTTTTCCTTTAGTCTCCATGTGCAGAAGAAACGACCTTACTTCTTACAAAGCATCCGCATTTGCAGTGCAACGAAAAAGATTTTCTGAAACACAGTAATGAGCTTAAAATAATCTTAGGAAATCGGAAAGAGTGGGGCTTTGTTTTTATTTGATAATGAAAAGTCTTCCAGATGGATTTGACTCATTAAGACTGGCTTGTGGTCCTTTCCAGATCCCCCTTTCCTCCTTTGTCAATCCCATGGGCTGAGTGTTGCTTTGACACTGGATTATAACCTCCAGGTAGTGAAGGAACACTTCTAGCAGCAAGATAGAGCTGTCTTACAAGTTTTATCCAATTTGTTTGTTTGTTTGTTTTTCCAAATCTCTTCCAGTAGCATTCCCTTAAAATACCAAATGATGCCCAAAATGTAGATTCATTCTCAGCCTGTGACTCATCTCTGCTAAAGCCACAAACTGTGTTCATGCTCAGCAGTGACACTATCGGTCTATAGAAACTGGATGAGGCTTCTGTACCCGGTGAGTTACAGGTATCTGCGCAACCTGTTATATTGAGTAGTCAGGTTAAAAGAAGGTCAAGTAAAGTAGTCAGATAAAAAGTCCCACCCAGTGTAAGCATCTCTGCTCAAGGTGGTTGTCCAAGGTCAGGTTGGATGAGGTTCTGAGGAACCTGCTCTAGTTGAAGATGTCATTGCTTATTGCAGGAGAGTTCTGCTGGGTTCCCTTTAAAGGTCTTTTCCAACCCAAACCATTCTATGGTTCTGTTACTCCCTGTGTGCAGATAGTCCCATTTTTCTCATCCGAAGGCTGACATCTAAAATAAGTCAAATGAACCCGATCCAGGCAGTGTCAGCCCTCCTTCGCTGTGGAGGAGGTGTATTATGGTACCTTTTAAGTGTGTAATTGTTCTCCATTTGCTCACGTCGAGCTGTGGCAGCACCCTGCTGTTATCCTCTCAGAAGAGGACATGATCTCACTGTGTAAGACCATGAGGTCTCCATACGCTTGTGGAATTTATGAAGGTAAATGGAACTTCAGTGGTAAATGCTGTTCTTGATCTCTGGAGAGTCTTAGTGGATCCCTGTTTGATAGTTGGTAATTGCTGTGTGAGACTAAGAAATGGAGGTGCGTGACTTCTGCCTTCCCTTCCTCCCATGTGGGGTAACTTTGCGCACGTGCGAGGTTTTGTCGCTGTGCTGTGTAGCTGGTGATTTGTTGTCCTTGCCGCCGGTACCAGATTTGGGTAAGTTAGCTCAGCATCTATCTATTCAGCTTTCCTGTTGGAAGTATATCCTTAAAAGATGCTCAGCTTCAGGAGCATTAGATGGCCCAGGCTTTCTAGCTGTTACAATGGAACACTGATAAATTGCTGCTAATCTGGCTGCTTTCAAGCATAAGGGAAGAAGAATTCAGTAAATCAAGCAGTGACTTTCAATTGAATGCGATGTCTCCACTTGCACTTTTGATCCTAAATGCCGAGTTTCTCGGTGTACGGGAAAAGAGAGTTGCTGCTTTTGTTGTACCAGATATAAATGACTCAGAACTTTCTTTTTGCATGTGAGGAGAGAGAGATTTCCTTGAAATTTTGGTTGCGGATCATCTATTAGACTTCTGCTAAGCGTGATGTGAATCTTGATCTTGTTCTAAATCGTATCTGAATTGAAACAGAGCCTGTGTCTTTCAACTTAATGAAATCTTTTTAAACGCATATAAAAGCAAGTAGTGATTTGGGTCAAGACGCCTTGTTGGCTGCTTCTCTGAGGACAGGCCATCAGCAAATCCTTTCTGAAAATGAAACTTCTTTAAGTTGGGGACCTGAAAAATTGTAAGTGCCTTTTTGAATGTTTAGCCCTAAAAGTACTGATTGCCTTAATTAACCTTGTGGAGGCTGGAACTAACTTTCAGCTGCCAAATAAAGGTGTTACGCTGCTTCTGGTGGGGTGAATGGCCAAGGGCTGCCATTTTGAACATACTTTTCAACCTCAGAGTAACTTGCAAGGCGTTTACAAAGCCTTACAAAGTAGGTAATGTTATCCTTGTTTGACAAGCAGGAGAATTAACGCTTGGAGTTATGAAGTGGGTCTACTTTCACAGATGGTGAGTTTTATACTGCATTGATTGAATTTGTAGGGCATAATTTATATTTACAAAACCGGCCTGTCATCTTCACTTCCTGACCAAGAAGAGGACTCTTTTGCTCTACTCATGTGTTGACCTCTTACCCAGACACCTTCAATAAACTTGTGAGTACCTGCAAGATCACCAGGCACATTCTGCCAGATTCCAGCAGTGGACTCAACTCTGTTGTTTGCTGATTCTTAATCCAGCCATGCAAGCTCTTACTCAATAAATTGTGATGTCCTACTCACTGGAAAATTTTTCATTTGGTACCACTGGTATTTCTGGCACCTGAGACTTCTCTGCTACCTCGTGCCTCTATGCAGCCTCTGTGTAAAATGCAGCATCTTGGTGTTACCTGCAGCTAGCAGAAGAAGGAAAAACAACTTCTCTGAAGATGCGGAGATTCTAATTTTGTGCACGTAAAGGCTTCAAGCTGGCATCTTCCATGGTTTAGCAGAAGTCTTCATCCGAAAGACCTGCGAGTGACTGTGGCTTGATTCCATCCACGAGTCTCAAGATTCATTCTGGAGGATGGAAAGGGGAAGCTCTTCTCTGGAGAGGCTCTCAGCACTGTCCCTGGGTGGCAGTGGTTCTTCAGCCCTCCTTTCCACCTCAAGGGAGAACGGTGACCTCTCCTTTTGCCTAATTCAGTGTCAGAGCTCAGGAAGAGGCCCACGTGAGTACAAATTCCGTTGCCTGTTCAGACCCTGTGGACGGAGCCATGGGGCTAAGACTATACTGCGGCACAGGGCTCTCATTTCTTCAGGGGAAAGACTGGTTTCATACAGCACCTTTTTTTCTGTAAGGGGGGAGAGAGTTAAGTATTTATTTACTTATTTACTTTATTCTGACCAACGCTGAAACCTTGATTTTTGCAGTGTGCTTCCTTTCTCCCACAGACTCGTTTGAGCATGTTTCACTGACAGAGGGTTTGAAAGCTCCACTTTCCTCCAGGGGGTTTACAGCCAAACTGATGCGAACTCTTTCTTCTCAGGTGCCTCACGATCATCTGTCATCCAATGCAAGCCAGGAGGCAACTGCCCCAGCAGACACAGAGGCATGACTAGGCAGCTCTCCCCTCTATCTGTTGCTGAAGATTCTGCTGCTCCCATTCTTGAGCTGCAGAATCGAAGTCCCTCGGGAATCTGTCGGCACAGCAGAGTCGAGAGGCAGAGCAGATCAGGTAGGCATAACAGCCGCATTCCCGGCGTCACGGCATGCCTGCGAGAGGCCTCCTCCGTCTGTCTTTTGAAAGATGGTGCAGCGTCTGAGCATGCTGACGTTGGTTTACGGTGCTGCGAACGGCAAAGCCACGTGAAAGTCCTTCCTGTACCTGTGTGCAAACTGGGGTTAGGTGGGAAGGAAGCGAGAATGGGAGGAGAAGGCCCGGGCCTCAGTAGGTACGTGTAATGTGTTAGATATCTGAGAAATCACACGGCCAGTAGGCGCAGAAGATCTTGAAAGGATGATTAACGTTAGCACACCAGTTATTTTTTACAAAGTGGTTGTGTTTCCTCAGCTTCAGCCTGGCCAGAGACCAGGAGCCTTAAGAGCCAGCCATGTTCCTTCTCAAAGGCAATGAGAGTCTCAGCTCATACCATGGACGGTCTGATGAAGAGGAAGAGAAGGAGCAACAGGTGGAAGGATATCTAGGGAAGACCATCGCAGTTCAGATCACCGATCAGCTGCACATCAGGGCTTCCATCAGGATTGTGCCACCCACTTTACTGCAGAAGTTTAGCTCAAATGAACCTGTAGATATGGTGAGCACTGACTTCTTCACCATGATGTCCATCCATGCACAGCAGGGATGGGATGGGAGCAATTACAATATGCAGCCACTGGCCCTTGAGTCTGCTGAATGGTGCTGTTGAGGAGGAGAGAGACGTTAAATGACTCAAATAATTTAACTGTCCATGTTCTTTGGAGGACTGACTGAGCAAAAAGGGGAAGAACGACAGTTCCCTTGCACACTGGAATTGAGGGAGGTGAATCTTCCTCCTGTCACTCCACCAGCAATGGCAGCAGGAGTCAGCCCTTCTTGTGTTGGAAACCAGAGGGATCTCGTACTCCAGGAGTAGTCACTCTCTTGATGGAAACCCTCAGAAAACTATTAGAGGTGATTATTGCTGCAAGGACTGGATGGTACAGCACCTTGCAGTAAAGATCATACCTAAGATACCAGAAAACTGATCTATTCTCATTTTTGCAGGGATCAGGCTGAAATCTCTCTGTGCACACTGGCACTAGGGTATATCCAAAATCAGAATCCATCTTCTCTAAGAAAGGACTTCAGGCCACTTGGGAAGGGAGCAGTGTCTTGACATCATACTCTTCTAAACATTTATTTTGCATTTATTAATTTGCCTTTTCTATCCTTATCATCGTCTTTGAAGTCTAAGTAGGACTGACCTAAAAGGTAGATGAACAAATATAAAGAATATTGTTTTCTAAGGTGTAGCTGCCAAATCATCAAAAGAGTTCCAAAGAAAAGCTGTAGGTTTGGTTTTCCTCATCTCACTCTTCTGAAAAACAAAAGCAAAAGCCTTTTCTGTTACCATCTTGTCACAGAGACACCACAAGGAATAATTATATTATATATGCAAAAGGACGGTGCAGGGGGATTTCTACTAGCTGCCTTTCAACACAGTTTGCCACTGACTTGGGACGGGAGTTAAACTAGATGATCTCCAGAGGTCCCTTCCAGCCCCTACTGTTCTGATGTTATAATGGCAGTGTCATCCCCATGTGTCACCTGCAGTGTCACTTTCCTTTTTTTTCCACCATTATTTCATCCTTGGTGAGTTCTCAGATAATTTCTGTGCTCCTGACAGCGTAGGTCTGTTAGTTTGCTTCAGACCAAGCTAAATGCAGACACCAAGGATTTCTGCTACCTTGCTAGCTGTAAAATGCTATCTGGCAGCCTTTTCTCCTCGTTAGCGTATCACTCGTTATCTGAACGCAAATGCTGCTTTCTAGCTTCCTCCAGCCCCAGCTTCATGACTCGGAAATCCTTAAAGCCATTTACTGTGAATTGTGTGCCCGCTCGCCATGTGTCTTTGAGTTCAAGCCCTGTAATTATTTTGGAAGATATTTCTTCTCTTGTCCATTTGATTCTTTGGCTAAGACTTAGGTGTGCACAGCCCATGGATTTTGAAAGCAGCTGTTGAGCAGCTACTATGTCACTTTAAATTGAATGCAAATATCAACTCTAGGGAGAAGTAAGCACCTACAGCAGGCTTAGGTATATATGCAAGGGTGAAATCAGCTACCTTCTCACCATGCCTGCCCATTAGCATTAAATATAAAGGGACCCTGGACAACATTTTTAGTCTGAATATGCAATTATTTGCTAACTACATTACATGGGATGAATCCTGCCCATTAAGCACTTACAAAAACTCCCCACTGTACATTTAATCAGGCTAAAACTTAGACAGGTCTTTAAATCCAAGGTAGGACTTGGGAGAAGCGTGTATTTCTGTGCCTTTCCCTGACATTCAAATCTGGGACAGTAAAATCCAAGACAAACACTCATGGTTATGTCATGCATCCTAACAGCAATTCCACAGTTATTTAGTAATTAAAATAGAAAGCATGGATAAACTAGTCCTCTATCATTGTATGATTATTTTAACCGTTAGCTGAAGGACTAATTGCATGGTAGTTTTGCTTAGCAGGAAAGCCTGTGAATGGATGTTACATAATATATTCCTTTTAAGCCACTCTTAACTGTAATTTACCTTTTAATAGAAGGTGTCAGTCATTATTAGTACCATAAAAATATCTATTTTCCCTCAGCAGCCAAAGAGAATGCTAAAATGATGCTTGCCTTTTTAGACCTGTGTCTGATTATCCTCTGCATGTTTTTAATAAACCTGTAATTTTATTTAAATTCTTGATTCACCACCAAACAATGGAGCCACTGAATAGTGATTATTTTTAGCAATAAAATACACCACACAGTTACGATTACAATTACAACAAGCTCTGTGTCCTGGTGAGGAAAATTCTTGATTGCAAATGCGCTCCCTGCTATGATGAATTGTTTTTTAGGTGTAATGTGGGTCTAGTGTAGTAACTTGGAACCTCCGTTTGACATTTCTTTATGGCTGTAGCAGAAACAGTAATATGAAAAGTAAACCTGGGTCTGCAAGGGTGCTTTTTTTCACACTGAAGTTGGGTGCATATGGACAGCATATGCTCTCACTGCAGTAGGTCTGTAGCGCCTCTTAACGTCAACAATGATATTGTTTCTTATATACGTCATGTGTTGATGTGACTGATAATTGATAGTAATAGATAAGAGTAGCTGCAGGTCATGGTTTTTAAGAAGAGCTCCTGTTTCTTCTATCAAACTGATGTGATATGTTATAATGGGGTAAGTGGTTGGAGCTCAGTCCTGCCACAGGAGCTCATGGGGCAACAGTGTCGGTGCTCCTTGGTGTCCAACACAGTGCAGACAGCTGGGATCCGTGAAATCAAAACAGGGTTCCTGGGTTGCACCTCTGGGAGGGTATATCTGGAGAGCAAGTCAGCAGTCAGTAAGACTCAGTTCCCTACACTTCTGTTAGGAAACGTGCAGCGGCCTCCAGATTAAATCTGAAAAGTACTGTGCTAAAATGGGAAATGACAACTTTTGGATTCCTCCTCGTTTATGCGTAGAGGCTTATTTCTAGGCATGCCAAGCTTCAGTTTTGTGTTTAACTTCAAAAATATAAATACACTAACTTGTCTGAAAAAAAGCCTTTCTCCACTTGGGTATCTAAACCCACCAAACTCTTTATTTTCCCCCTCCCAGCTTGCAAATAAAAAAGTGATTGTTGAGTTAAATCTTCAATAATAGGAACTTGTTCCTGGCTTCCAATGTACAGACTCAGATAGCTTTTGTGTCACACACATGCACAGTAATTGACTTTATAATGTTGCTGCTTCCAAAGGAGGTAGCTCTATCATAGGGGTTTGGCTGACAGAAGGAAAGAAGGGCTGATAAAGCAAACAGTGGCAACAGCTTAACCTCAGGCCTAGGTATTGTGTTTTTATTTTGTTCCTATCCTTTTGAAATGACAGACATGGTATTACTGAAGTATTTCTGTGTGGGATTTCAGTGTTCATGGGACACAGAGGAATTGCAGGGAGAAAGCAAGCGATAGTTTGTGTCTGGATCAGGAGGGGAGATTTTGCCAAGAATTGTTTTTGAATGCATTTGTTATGTGTGCAACTTTTCCTTTTTTTTCTATTTCTTTTTTTCTTTCAGGAGAAGAAGGAACACAAACGCACACAGAGAGCGGCAGCCAAGAAGCTGAAGGACAGACACGATGCCAGTCTTGCACATCCACGTTTCTCAAGCTTATCTGGAGATTTCTGATCATTTTGTCCGTCTCTTCCTCCTGGGTCGGGACCACGCAGTTTGTCAAAATCACGTATGAGACCTTTGACTGTCCTTTTTTCATGACTTGGTTCTCAACAAACTGGAACATTATGGTTTTTCCCATTTATTATTCTGGGCACCTTGCGACTGCGCAGGAAAAGCAATCTCCAATCAAAAAATTCAGGTAGGCTTTATCATAGCAATATATCCCTGATTTCTGTAGGCTGAGATCACTGCTCTTCTCAGTTTGACCCATGATGTCAGAAGGCAGAATAAAAGTCATGCTGCAGAAAATCCCATTCATAAATAGTTTACAGAAGGTGAACAGATGAGTAATGAATGCTTGAATAAATGGTTAATTGATTGTTAGAGGGGGGTTACTGAGTTGAAAATGCCAGTGATTTGCTTATAAACTTGCTAGTATCTTATCTAATATCTCTATATTTTGTGTGTTTGTCTGGATCAGGCCACTAGTTAATCTGTTCTGGTCCATTTATGGTAGAACAGTAGTGTAAAGTTCAACCAAAACAACTCATAGCTGAGATTAAAAGCTGAAGAGATCGTCTCCATGTGGAGGACCATGGCTTGCTCTCTATGTTCAGCAAGTACAGCACTACAAAAACTGCCCTCTCCTCCTCCTGCTGGATCACAGCATGGAGGAAGAGCATCGTACTAGCCCCCTCTGCTCTCTCTTGTGCGTAGCAGGAACGAAAGCAGGTTGCAGACACTTGGGTTTCCTCTTCCTGTAGCTCTGAGGAGTAAGTTGGCATAGCTGAGTGGCTGTCATCCTGAGGAGATGATATGAAGGCTTTGTCCCATCTTCTGTCAGGCTCCGTGTGGAAATATCTCTACCTCCGTNTGTGGAAATTGCCCTACCTCCGTGTTTCCAGAGCCACGGGAAGACATCCCTCTGACTCCAGCCTTTCCTTACGCCATGTGGCTGCATGTTGTAATTGAACTTTCAACCTCAAGTGTAAGGGCGCCCATAGTACTAGCTGGAGTATTAGTCTGCAGGGGTGGAAATTTATAAATCCTTCTTCAGTAGCTGCTGTGAAGTCATAGAAAGATTAGAGGGGAACCCAAAGAGATCACCTGGTCCAACCACCAGTGCTGCAGCAGGACCAT
>WEIS01070639.1:0-10238 GCA_013389965.1 Todus mexicanus
CATCTGCAAGGCAGTGTAGATTGAGGTGTTGAGGAGCAGGTAACATCAGTTTACGTGTCCTAGTCCTAGTGTATTCCAAGGAACTAAGAATAACTTCTTATCTTTTCATGTTTATATTTTGTCTTTTATATATTAGCATTAGGTTCTTGCATTAAGTTTTGATGTTTCTGGAGGACACATTTCATGCCACCCTAGATGGGTGTCTGTGGTGTGACCTGATTCTGGAAGTCTTCTTCACTTAGATTCCAGAGGTTTGGAGGTCTGGTAATGGTGAACTTTTTAAACACTGCAAGCAGTATGATTTTTCTAATCACTGTTAAATATTATTGCAGAGTGCAATGGGCTTATTTTCTGGCAAATCTGTTATTTTAAGTCTTGGCGATGAGTTGAATACAGTATCTCTACAGTTGTGAGTATCTGTGTAAAACAAGGTGGTAAACCTAGAACATGTGTTGGAACAAAGATAAACCACAAAGGGAAGTTGTCTCAAACACACCTGAGAACTGGAGAATGTACTTCTCAAGCTGTGTAGCTGGTTATTAAAATCCTCTTCTGCCTAATTAGTCTTTGGTAGTTTATCTCTGAATAGCTTGAAAATGTCCTCTATAAAAGCTGATAGTTTAAAGGAGAAGTGACTGGAGAAGACTGAAGACTGACTTGAACTTTGCTGTTAGAGGTGTAATAATAAGCTGGCAGCAGCAACTAAATGGGAGTTTGTGGACTACATTCTGCTAGTTGATCTTACTGCTGACTATGACTTGAATTTTAGCAAAAGACCTGTGGTGTACTTTGGTGCCTTCCATGCTGAAGCCAGTGTGGGCTGAGACTTGCTTTCCTTCTCGAACCTGAACAAGACCAAATTTAAAATCGAGTTAGAATTTTATTTTTTTGCAGTTTCATCAGGCTTTTGAAACACACACTTGCAAAAATCCTTATCTGCTCAAGAATGTTAATAGCACTGCTGTATTTGCAGATACTTGTGAATAATATGTGAATGGGAATGTCTTAATGTTGAGCAGCTGTACCAGAAGATCTCTGCATATTTTGGCTTATATCACCATGCATCTGTGGAAAATGGCACAGCTAGTTCACTGTGGCTGAAGGTGTAATGTTTAATCTGTTGAAAAAGCTAATTTATCATAAAATTGAGTTCTTGTAAATGTTGATTTTTACTGAAAAGAACACAGTACTAAGCTATAGGAATTAATCTACAGAATAAGGAGAAAACAAAACAAACCAATCTAGAAATGCAGCAGGCATCCTAGATATCATTTTCCACCAGATCAACAGACTGTGATGTTTAGAACAAATTAATCTACTTTAATCCAGTTGCAGCTTTCTGTTGGCAGTAGATTAATGGTTTCAGTTATCATTATGTTGCATTTATAGTGCATCATTAGCATGGCAGTTTACAGAAGTAGAAATTAAAACCTGAAGAATTTTCAGTCTTAATCAAAGCAAGTGATAAATGTAGTAAAATGTGATGCTAAACACTGCTTGTTTAAAACTCATTCTATGATTCTTCACCGGGTTGCAAATGTATTTTTGGTAGACCATTTTATTATTTCCTTAGCAAGAGAACAAAAGTGATGCTAGCAGTAGCAACACAAGTTGTAAGTAGGAAAGCTTAGTGCAGAGGAAGAGGAATCTTACCCAGGTATCCATGTGGCAGGTGGGTGTAATGCATGAATTAAAGATTGAAGAGATTCTCCAAACAACATGTGAAAGTGTTTTGAAAAGAAAATTGAGACATTTGATGGAAGAAATAAACTGTTTTCTCCCAGGCATATTGATTAGATTGAGTTGAAGTAGGATGGTCATAATGGAAGGGGTTTTGCAGTTAAGACAAGAAAGAAGCAACATGTAGGGTTGTTTTCTAGTAGCTGATGAGGAATATATACACTTCATAAATAGCCTAGAGGGATTAAACAATATTGATTTAAAACAAGTCATAGTGTAGTCACAGATAGCTGAGAGGATAATGAGATTGTTGTTTACGGAGCTACAGGGTGGAAATAAGGTGGTTAGTCTGCATCATGTTACTGTAACATCTTTTTGCCACAGTTCTGACCTCTGCAGTGATTAGAAAGTACAAAATAAATAACCTTTTAGATTATACCACTTGTTAAGAGAGTCTTATCAAATCCAGTTGGTTGTAGAATGATTGTGAACAAAAATTTAACCTAGTGGTACCTTGCAGTCTTAGTCCTGTTGCAAGCATCCGGCATCTTGCAGCCTCATGTGATACTGCTACTTTTCAGTCATTTTATGTGAAGAATAATTTCTAAGTAAATTACAGGCTATTATACGTTATCCAAGTAGTTGCATATACAAAGGAATTACACTGTTCTATAAATTAATTCATTTTATTTATCTCCCTCAAAGCCTCTAGAAGTAATTACTTCCAGCCCTGGTCAGCTAAATATTGAATTCAGAGCCACTCTGGGAGTAAACAACTTGTTAAAATTTAAGATAGTATAATAGCTACAGAATTAAAACCTTTGCCTGTAAAATATACCCATGAAATTAATGTCTCCATTTTTGTTGCACCAAAATAGTTACTTTTTTGTTTTAGATCCTTTCTGTTTCTGTCAGTAAACCCACAACTCTTTCAACATTATCTCTGTTTTTATTTCCCTTGCCTTTTGTTTGTTTGTAACAAAATACTATCTGTTCAGCTGGCAAAAAGATTGAGGATTGAATATTAACATACATAAAGAAATTTGGGATATTGGCAGTTATAAAAATATCAAGAATGATTGTTACTGCTATATTATTTATTATTGACTCAATACTTTTTCCCCATATAAAAATGACTGGCATTCAAATGGCTAATTTGGCAAGTACTGCAAAACCCACATGAAAAGCAATGAGCTGTATCTAATTGCTGTGTATGCGAAGAATAACTGTTCAGATGCATGTGGGTTTTTTCTGTAGGTGATCGTGCAACATTTAAATTCAGCAACAAAATTTTAATGAGTTTCATATTCTGTACAAGGGACTTTGTACTTTACCTGTTTTACCACTAGAGCAGTAGGAAAGTTGCACTAAGGGAGGGAATGATCTTGAAAACTGTGGGAAGGTGGAGTGAGGCAGAGCGCTGGAATTGGTATCCGCCAGTTAGTGCCCATGGGATGTGACTGTATTTGCAATTCCATTCAGATCAGAAAACTTCTCTTGAGGAAAATCTCTCAAAGCGGCCTTGTCTCTGCTTTTTGCTTCATATCGTCCAGTGAACTTGGGATTGCAGAAATGGGGTACTGTTCTGGATGAAACTGAACTAGACGATGCAGTCCCAAGGCACACCTGGTATGCTCCAGGCAGTCAGGGCCAGTTGAGAGCCAGCCTGAAGCCCTGAGCACTGAAAGAGAACGTGGCCCACAGCTCAACCGTTTGCATTGCTCAAGTCTGCTCGTGTTGCACTTCTGTGCTTCCCGATGTAGATGTGACCTGTATGACATTCCGGTCTGTCTGCTATGTTAATGTGTATGAAGACCTTCAGAACCTCCGTTCTAGCAGGAGTTTTGAAACTGTGGAAATCAGAGTGAAGAAGTGTTACTGGTTAAGGCACTCTCATCAGGATAGCATCCTAGAATCCTGGAGGCAGGTACTGTGCAAACAGAACAAAAATGTGTTCCCTGCTCTGGCTAATCTGAAGTGCAAAGTAAGAGACAGATTGATACAGACAGTCCTATGTACATATTCAGAATGGTAGGAGAAAGAGCAACCTTCCTCCTTGTTGAAGTAGATAAATAGGATAGATAATCATTTAATGGTGTCATACAATAGACAGATGTCACTTTTCATAGTACTACAGTGACACAGAACTGTTTGCTGAGATTGAAATACGAGATGTGCTTCTAGATCACTTGGGGGAACTTCAGAGATGCAAATCAGCTGAGAGCATGTGTCTGTATATTCAGGGCAGAAATACAGACACTCCATGACCTGCCTTATGTCCCTGTCTTGTGCCCCTTAATTCAATCTTTCTGCTGATGAAACAGAGTAAGTTTGATAGGGTGAGTCTGAACATTAGCTTCACTTCTTTTGACTTTGTGGTTGAAAGGAAGAGGGTTATAGAAGGCAGAGGACTGACTCAGTTGTGTTGTTTGTTTTGTTGGGTTTTTTTCTTACTGCTTGTGAACTTCTTTGCACACAAAATATTAAGAAAATATTAATATTGTCATGCTAAATATTTAAGTTAGGAGATGCTACAGTTAAGGTTACTTATGTAACCTTAATATGCCTTCCTTGTGTACATGCGTTTTGATCAGTCCTTAATTGTTTCTGCTGTCTTTCCACTCTGTCCTCTTGCTTCATTTAGTGTGTGAAAGCCTGTACTTGCTTAATGAACACCTGTTCAGTCTTTTTTCTTGCTTATTGTTCAACATGTAGCCCCCATTCCTTTTCAGATCCTGCTATTTGAACTCTGTAAGCAGTATTATTTGTTGGAAGCTTTTTTACGTTACAGAACTTTTTATATGGCACTATAGTGTCCAAGTGTTTAATATTTGGTAAGGAATTTGTCTACTAAGCTGAGTGGTTTTCCTTACCTCAATTTCACAACTGGAAACAGGGAAGTAAAGTAGAGAAATCATCCAAAAAGTTCTGAGTACCTGAAGTGTTCAAGACACTTTTTTTGGCTTGTTTTTGTTTTAGGTGCTTGGACTTGCTGGGTATTTAGTTTGTTCATGGAACAACTTTCACTGACTTAATCTGTAGCTGCAAGCTCTTGGCAGTTTGTAGACTGATGCCTGAGATCTGAAGTCTGGCATCTAAACATGAGGAATATGGTTCTGCTTCTTCTGGGGAGAAAAAAAAAAAAAAGTTGTAAGATGATTTTGACAAATATCCTGCAGGATTTTTGTGACAAAGGCAGAACTAGATATAGATAAGGAATCTTATTATTTAGGGTATAATCCAGTTGTTTTAGAGCAACCTCCCATCTTTTGCTGACAAGAAAATGACTAAGAGATGAGTGCGAGTACTGGTCTTCAGTTGCAGGCTTTGCACAGCTTTTCTTGTTTTTTTGCTTCTGCAAATATTGATCCTTCCAACCATAACATTTCTTGTCCCATTTCCTTCCTACTTCTGTCTTTTCTCCATATTGTTTTATTCCCATCCCAGTCATCTTCCTTGACATGTCCAAGACTTGCTGCTGTGAATTCCTAGTTCAGTCTTTTTCTCTTCCAGTTATGCTTTTCTCCTCTCTTAGTTTCTCCTTGCCCCTCTGGGTTTAAGTCCTAAGTTTTTTTCAAGGTTCTTTAACCAGGTTCCATTCTCCCCACCTGCTCTTTCTGGTGTGTTTTGTTGTTAGCTTTTTCTTTTTCTTTTTTTTTTTTTTCCTGTTGCAGTTGTTTGCACAGCATGATCAAGTCTTTCTTCTGCATGCTGCATCTCCTCATCAATTTCTTATTCCCTACTTTGCCAATCATCGGTTTGTTTTGACAGTTTCCTGACTCTCACCTTACTGCCCAGGCTTGAAAAGCAGAATGGAAATAAATTTGGGGGAATTTAGGCTGCTAAATCTTTAGTTTCTCCTGGACAGGGATGAACTGACTTTAACTTATTCATTTATTTATACATACATTTATTTAAACCTCAGAGAAAGAGTCAAATTTTGATCTATTTTGATGGTGTCAAAATGGATATAGGAGACAACTCCTGCTTCTGAATCATGCTGCTGTACTTTAAGTACTATTTTTAGTATGAAAATGAAAACATTTTTTCATTTCTTTATTAGCAGGAAAAAACAACTCTAAGAATAGATAATTTTAGCTTGAATGTTGAAAGTTTGGTGAAATGATGAGCAAAAGTTAAAGGGATTCATAGTTACTGCATGTAATGTTAAGGACTGTTCTGGTTTTATGTCCACTTCTCTTATATTAAAATATTGTTGACTAACTCTTCAGACAGCATAACCTTATGCAAATCTGGAATGAGCTGTGCTCTGTCAGGCTTCCAGAGCTGGGACTTTGTTCCAAAATTTATATACAAAGAAAATGTGATTTTAAGTAGGGATAAGGTATTATTTTATTAATAATTTCAACTGTACTTTAATTTGGTACACTGCAGTTTTAATCTGTGTTTTACAGTTTCTCTGACCTGATGTGTTCTTTGAACATGTGTACTTCATGGTGGAATAGCAGAGCTATTACAGCTCTATAAAGTATCGTTGTTGTTTAAATTAAACTTTTCCAATACTATTATGTCATTTGGTAGGCTATATTAATTCCCTGCTTTTTATTGCTGCTTTCTGCTTAATCCATTCATTTTATCTGATCTTTAATGGACATTAGTTTGTATTTGCATGGAGCTATGTGAAGGTAAATGACTAAATCAAGCGTATGTTATGAAGACAATTATAACATGTCAAATACTCCACTATGAAAGGTTTTTTTTTTCTTTGCTGTAGATTATAATGTGCTATTTCTGGGTGCTTTTTAATTGGGTGTTTTCTAGAAAGGGGGTAAGAGAGTTTGAAGACATATGGCATACTGTAACATTTGTGTTAAAATAATGAATACATTTATCACTCTATAATGTGAAATGCTTGAGGGAAGTGTCTGATTACTAACACAGAATCTCGGTTTAAACAAAGCTTAAAGAAAATGCTTATTCATTTTTGTCATAGAATCAAAGAATCATTTGTGTTGGAAGGACCTCTGGAGGTCACCTAGCCCAACCGCCCTGCAGGGAGCAGGGACATCTTCAACTAGAGTAGGTTGCTCAGAGCCTCATCGAGCCTGGCCTTGAATGTCTCCAGGGATGGGGCCTCCACCACCTCCCTGGGCAACCTGTTCCAGTGTTCCACTACCCTCATGGTAAAAAACTTCTCCCTAATGTCCAATCTAAATCTACCCTTCTCTAGTGTAAAACCATTGCCCCTTGTCCTTTCACTACAGACCTTTGTAAACAGGCCCTTTCCAGCCTTTTTATAAGCTCTCTTCAGGTACTGGAAGGTTGCTATTAGGTCTCCCTGGAGCCTTCTCCTCTCCGTACTGAACAACTCCAGCTCCCGCAGCCTTTCTTCATAGGAGAGGTGTTCCAGCTCCTGATCATTTTTGTCACCCTCCTCTGGACCCACTCCATGAGGTCCGTGTCCTTCCTGCGCTGAGGGCTCCAGTGTTGGACACAGTATTCCAGGTGAGGTCTCACCAGAGCGGAGTAGAGGGGCAGTATCGCCTCTCTTGATCTGCTGGCCAGGCTTCTTTTGATGCGGCCCAGGATGTGATTTGCCTTCTGGGCTGCAAGCACACATTGTCTGCTCACATCCAGCTTCTCAACCACCAGCACCCCCAAGTCCTTTTCCACAGGGCTACTCTCTATCACCTCATCCCTCAGCTTGTATTGATAGTGGGGATTTTTCTAACCCAGGTGCAGGACCCTGCACTTGGTCTTGTTGAACCTCACGAGGTTCACTTGGGCCCACGTCTCCAGCTTGTCAGGGTCTTTCTGAATAATATCCTGTCCCTCTGGTATATCAAAAGCACCACTCAGCTTGGTGTCATCTGCAAATTTGCTGATGGTGCACTCGATCCCACTGTCAATATCACTGATAAAAATACTAAATAATACAGGTCTCAGTACAAACCCCTGAGGGACACCACTTGTTACCGATCTCCATCTTGACTTCGAGCCACTACCCTCTGGATGTGACCATCCAGCCAATTCCTTATCCACTGAACAGTCCACCCATCATATCCATAGTTCTCCAACTTGGCAAGTAGGATGTTGTGGGGGACCGTGTCAAAGGCCTTGCAGAAGTCCAGATAGATTACATCCATGGGTTGTCCGTTGTCCACTGATGCAGTCACTTTGTTGTAGGAAGCTACTAGGTTTGTCAGGCAGGATTTTCTCTTACTGAAGCCATGCTGGCTGTCTTCAATCACCTCCCTGTCCTCCATGTGCCTTATCAGACCTCCTAGGAGAATCTGCTCTATGATCTTCCCAGGCACAGAGGTGAGGCTGACAGGTTGGTAGTTTCCAGGGTCCTTCTTTCTACTCTTTTAAAAAATGGATGTAACATATCCCTTCTTCCATTCACTAGGGACTTCACCTGACTGCCATGACTTTTCAAATATTATGGAGAGTGGCTGGATGACTACATTAGCCAATTCTTTCAAGACTCTGGGATGCACCTCATCAGGTCTCACAGACTTACGTATGTTCAGGTTCCTCAGGAGGTCAGAAACCTGATTTTCACATACAATGGGAAGGACTTTGCCACCCTGGTCCCCACCTTGTGGTTTTTTAGCTTGGGAGGTGTTGGAAGACAGGTTGCCAGTGAAGACTGAGGAAAAGAGTTGTTGAGAACCTGAGCCTTCTACTCATCTGTTGATACTAACTCACTGTTCTTGTTCTTTGGGATGGTATATTTCCTTTAACCTTCCTTTTTTCGTTGACATACCTGTAGAAGCTCTTATTGTTATTCTTTACATCCCTTAAATTGTCCATCACAATCACTCCCTTTTATATGGGTAATATACTGATGCTTGTTACTATAGTTCTTAATATTAATCCTGATTATCGAGTTTTAGTTTTTATTTCTGTTGAAGTGTGAAGCCTTTCCATGGTCATATGCTCCTGGTGCAAATATAATGCTTCTTGTCCTGGCCCTGCTAGATTAAAGTTTCAGCAATTGTTCAAGCTACCTTTTTAGAAATGTAGTTTCTGCACACCTGATAATGAGTCTGTTGAATAATTTACTATTTTTTTCTGTAAAGAAAATGTGCTCATCTGTCCTTTGACAGAAGTGCTGGGACTGACTTACGGAGGGAGCTAATTTGTTGGTTTGGAGTTTTTTTGTATCAAATCTGTGGTTTTCACTGCAAAACCCATAATCTGTTTCTGCCATAGCTCAATACTGGAGATCAAAATAAAGTTCACAATAAGAAAGATATTTACACTGTGACATAATAACAAAGCATCTTAATGAGTTGTTTTATTATTCTGCTTTTAAAGTTTTTGTTAAATTTTATCAGGTGAAACAAATGGTGGTTTTTTAATTTAACTTAAATAATCATACAGACATTACTGGCCTCTTGTTAGCGTACCTCTTCCTTCATCCACTGCAGTGCCATTTATATAGCCATAACTTAGTGCTCACTCTAGTGGCAATTCACTGTTACAACCACATCAACAAGGAAGTGAGAAAGCAGAGTGAGTGGGTTTACCCTGCTAGCCCTTAGGGGTTTTTCCTCTTGTAGTACTATTATTTACCCCTCTTAGTGTGTAGGAGACCAATGCATAGACTAAGACCCTAAGGCACAAGTCTGAGAGAAAATGGATCCTGTCGTCATGCACTTTTGATGTAATACCAGATTTGGGGAAGAATTAATTTTCATCTTTCAGTATTTTGTAAGAAAATCAGGCAAAAATAAAGCCTCCAGACGCAGCAACACAAAACTAAAAAACCAATCTTAGTGTTTTAATTTTATTTTGGAGCAAGTAAATTTTATGTATAGACCATGACAGATGTGCACAACTATGTATAGGTTATGTCACTGATGATACTTAAAAGTTGTGATGCTTTAAAATCCAGCAGTTATTATACCCAAGGACATTGTATTGTGAATGAAAACCAGGCCATATATACTAAAAAATCATGTTTAAGAACTTCTATGTTAAAATATGATTTAAACTTTTTTTGTTATACATGAGTGCTCAAGGAAGGTAGGTACACATTGTACACATTTAATACTGTATTTGTTTCATCATGACTGAAGTGTTAGTGAAAATAGGAGGAAATCACTAACAGAAATCCGTACCATGGGTCTGAGCCTGAAATAGACACAGATGGAGCAAAATTATCTGACCTGGACTATCTGCAAAGTAATCTAGAAGCATTTTGATTCTGTTCTATTCTGTGAGAGGAATTTGGAAAAGGTACGGAAAAGATTTTTTTCAGAGGCATTCATTCCTTGTGCAAGCACAAGATGTGAAAAAGAAGTGAATATTCCTCCTCTTGACACAGACACTTAGAAATCAACACTGCACTTGTATTTGATGGTCCATATTTCAGATATACCTATTTGCATTCAGCCTGACCCTATTAAAAATCGCTAATTAAGAGATTAACTCAGGTACTTCTGACTGAGGGCATGTGGGCAAGGCTGCTGGCTGGGAAGGTATCCAAGAACGCAGCTGGTTCAGGAGGCTGGGGAGCAGTGTTACTATCTGCAGCACAATTGTCTTGCAGCTTTTGGTAGCGATGTTCCAGAGTAAACAAGTTAAGA
>WEIS01070642.1:542-21219 GCA_013389965.1 Todus mexicanus
TGGACGTTAAATACTTAATAACACTACAATGTGATATATGACAAATTTTCCACATGCTTTTTTAACAGTCTACAATGTAATAATGTCACAGTTAAAATTCCAGCAGTTGCAGCAACAGTGAAAGTTTGGATTATTTTTTGCATAAACTGTCTTAGTACTTACTCAGTTCAGAAAAACTGGAAATATTCCTTCATGCTACTTAGCTCTTTGGCCAAAGTTAACTCTACCAATTCCTTCCTCAAGTGCTTGGTTTTTTTCCAGAAGTTGGGAAATCCTGATGTACATATTTCTATGAAATTTTACTTGCAGATATTAGTGCCAAGGAAGGATTGCTCAACTTCACTGGAGTTTCTCAACCTCACTAGAACTTTGTGGTTTAGTGAACACTAGCATAGCAATGATTAAGAGTTTCTTTTGTATAAAAGTTTGTTGACTGATTGATCCACAGAGCACTCCTTATAGTTAGTAGAGAGTCTGTCAGCTGAGAGTAAATCTCAGTATTTTAGTTAATAGATTTCATTTTTTTGAGTCTCTAGGTTTAGGTTTAAAAGTAAACATTGTTTTCTGGGAGCTTGTCCTCTATACACAGAATTTTGTTTTCTCTGCTGTCAAGGGCAGGAAGAACATTCTTGGGTTCAACAAATGTACAACTGAAGGAATAACCATTCTCGATATGCAGTGTGTTTATCTAATCTCTTGGGGAAGATCAGTAAGGTGCTAGTTTTAGAGATCACTGCTTATGGCTTGACAGTGCACCTGATACTCCAAATATCTTAAGCTGTTTTCACATAATTTCCTGTTTTCTTTCATTCACGTTTATTCATCAGAGCAACCTCTGTTTTCCTTACTTGACCAAGGCTGCTTGAATGTGTTGCAAACTCTCCAATGTTTAGTATGTCCTAGGTATTATATATTCTTACGAGACGTGGATATAAAATAATCTGCACAGCAGTAACTTCAAACTGAAAAGATAATTAAATGAACACAGTAAAATATATTTCTAGTTTAATACTTCTAGTTCAGTACTTCTGAAACTAAACATCAAAACATGAAGCTTCAGAAAAGATGATGTCTGAAAGGTTAATGTCCATGTGATATCCCCTTGTCCCAATCACCTCAGTTGCTCTGTCTTGACAGGAATGAATATCATCTTTTCCTTATCTAGGTTATTAAACCTATAGCTGAATTAGTTTTTAAATACGAAAAATTAATTGTTATAGCAAGAGGCAGTCACTCTTCTTTATACCACAGGGTAAAAAGAATTGCCTCTTTTTCTAAGAGACTGAAGACACTTAAGACATACTAAGACTCAGAAATGAGGACATTAATGTCATCATCAATCCAGCATGGATTTTTGCATCTCTGTTCTAGCCACTAGTTTTACTAAAAAGGAAGATCATTGCCCTTCTAGGAAATAAAGACAATCAATAAGCACCAGGCAAACCAAAAGTCTGCTTATGAGGGATGTGACAACTCCTCATATTGCTAACTACGCCACTCACTTCAAATTAGACACCAGGAAAGGAAAAATAATTCTATTTCAGATCAGGTAGGACTAGAATTTCTAGGTTTTTCACCATTGACGTGAAAATATTTTTGAAGGGCAAAAGAATATAAGGTACTATTTTATTATGAATAGACAGCTTACTGCAGATTCATAACTTCAGATTTGATGCCTGGTTATGTAGTGCCTTTAGGGTATTTGGAAGTGCCAGAAGAGTCAATAGTTAACAAAAATTAAGCCGTCAAGTCCCAGAATGAATAAAAGTGACATTAGTTTGAGCCATGAAAGGTTACATGCTGCACGGTTACTTTCTCTGAGTGGTAGTAAACAAACCGATTAACACATTTCCTTTATTGCAGCTGGAATTGCCTATATAAAATATAGTGTGCCCCATGTGATCATTTTTAATAAAATACAGAAATCCAGGTTTATTAAGTGCGAGCGAAATGATGGATTTTAAGTTTCTATTCTAACAGCTTAATTTCTTGGAATAAGAAATTTTAAAGTATGTTTTTAATTACACAGGAATGTACACCCTACGCAAACATAGCTTATGGATGCATAACCACACACCTAAAATGTCCATTGGCACTATTATTTCCATATGGAATGAACTATAACTTCTACTGTGAAGCCCTCCAGTGTGAGGACTAAAGGAGTTCACATTAATTCTGGGCTTGATCCAGATCTACATTGTCCCCAAAAAAGCCCCCTCCAAACAACAACAAAAAAGTCAGTATAGCCAGATAAGGACTGTCTATAAAGAAAGGCATCACCTCTGGACTCTGCTTAAGTCCAGATACTGAGTGAAGTCAGTAAGTATATGCTTACCAGCCTCTGGGTGAAAACAGGTAAAATTTACATAAGTATAAACTCTTGGTTGTATTAGTGATGGTTGATAATTTAGCAGAAAATGGGATTTCATGCCTCTAAATTAGAAATGATAATATTCTAAAATGGCTGATGCATGTGTGACACGCCCACAACAATAAGCAATCACTGTTAGAATCTTGATTATCAATGGAAGAGATCAGAGGAGAAAACTGAATGGAAATGCCAAAGCTGCAATTGTTTCCTTCCCATCCAAATCACCTAATTCTGGAAGAATTCCAAAGGATTTTTCTGAATCTTGGTGCAAGATATTTGGCCTTTCTCTGTTTTACAGCTTTACTGTGAAAGATGCAATTCAATCAGTGGTGTTACTAGCAAAAAAATACTAAAAGTGATGTGTCAGTTAAGTTTCTGTTGCTTCCTCTAGGCAAAGATGTTTGTAAGAAGAATTAGGGTTCAGAGAACCAGGGACACTTGCGCTGCAAAAGGCATGCCCAGGGGAACATGGCACAGCCCCAACATTGCTCCTTCGCCATCTAACTTATGTGACTCATGCATGTCCAATGTCAACCGAACATCAATATTCTGCTCCCGCCAACATTAGGGCGAGAGTAAAGATTCTGAGACTGGCCCCATCCTCTTGACATTGATAAGAATCCCCTCTTAAGTCTTTTCTTCTCCAGGCTAAGCAGACCCAGGTTCTAAGCCTTTCCTTGTCAGAGATGCTCCAGTCCCCTCATCAACTTTGTAGCCCTCCATTGGACTCTAATAGTTCCCTGTCTCTCTTGAACTGGGGAGCCCAGAAGTGGACACAGTACTCCAGATGTGGCCTCACTAGGGCAGAGTAGAGGGCAGAAGAACCTCCCTCGACCTGCTGGTCGCACTCTTCTTAGTGCACCCCAGGACACCACTGGCCTTCTTGGCCACAACGGCACATTGCAGGCTCATGGTTAACTTGTCCACCAGGACTCCCAGGTCCTACTCCGTGGAGCTGCTTTCCAGCAAGTCAATCCTTAACTTGTACTGGTGCATCACTAAACTATCTGCTATGTTAATTAAACAAATTTATATGGAAGCCTTATTACTACATTTCCAAAAGCATGGCTAGTGATTTCCACATGACTTCCTGCTAGTCAAAGTGTTATGGCTCTGGGGAAGACAAACGTCACATTGAACATTCATTTTTTCCTTCTTTTGACTTGATGCCGAAAAATAGTGCTTTTCTTACTGAAGAAGCAAAAGCAAATGTATTGTGGCTTTTTGTGCAAGGAAATTGATGTTAGATTTCAACACTTTCATTCAGAGGAGGCTTTGTTTTCCATTTGTCATAATTCAGCAATACATAATAGGATTTGGTTTACTGTGTCTGACTGAGACACTTGATTACTTTTCTTTTATATAATTAATTTAGATATCCTTACAGTGGGAAAATATCACATAATGGCAATATGCCTCAGAAAAGACCTTTCTTCCCTAAATGAGAATGTTAGGAGAAGCCTGGAGGGAAAAGTTAAAAGATTAAAAGCAAAGGATCAGCATGGAGGCTTCTTAATGAATACCTCATTAGGGTCAGAAAAAGGGAACCAAAGGCAGGAAGGAAAGAAAACAGTATGAGTAACTGGTAAAGTACAAGAGTTTATTCAGACCAAAAAAAATCTTTTAAAATGGTAATGCAGCTAAGCCCAAGAGAACTCAGTATCATTGTAACTGTTAGCAGTTAGCATGGAAAACATAGAAGTCCAATTGTGCTTTCACTTGCACAAAACTCCTGTTAAGAGCAGATCATTATGGGCGCTAGAAAAAAAAAAAAAAAGAAAGAGTAGGCAAATATAAAGATAAGCAACATATCTGTGATTTTTTATTACAAGTCAATTGGACTAGTGAGGTGCTAAGGAGTTAATCAAAGATAATGAAAGTTAAATATGGACATCTTAATCCATGCCAGTGTGAAAGACATTAACAGCCATGGAAAAAACAAGCTACTGTGATCCTCAGTGTTTTGTCTGGAAGGCAGCACACTTAACAGAATGATATCAAAATAGATGTTCTGCCAAATTTGAACAGCTTGTTTTCTGTTTTGTTTCTTTTCAAAGTAAAATTTATTGTTCTGTTTTGAAAATAGAATTCATTAGTGAACTCTCTTTACTGTCCTGGCTCTGAGATGTTCCGTGTGGGTACTGAGGACCAGTCACAGAGGTGGCAAAACAAAGAGGTCTGTTACAGGCAGAGTGGGAGCTAAGCCATGATGTTGTGAATTAGCACATCCTCAACCAAGTGCAGTCCTGGCTCTCAAGCAAACGTAACTGCACAGATAGTGGGTAACTGCACAGATAGGCTTGAGTAACAAGAATGAGAGGAGAAAGGAGAAAAGATGAAAGCCAATAGGAGCTTATAAAGAAAAAGATGGCAACGTGACATACATCCTATAAACTTGGACGGGGAGGGGCATGCATGGTTCCTCAATAAACAAGTTTGGCCTGCATCTCTGTACATTATGTGCTGCTTGCTTCAAGCAAAGGGTTTGGCCAGGCTGTGCTGATGCTAAGGCAGAGTTAAATGGAGTATAACTGCCAACAAAACATTTTTTTGTGAAGTCAACTAGTGCATTTTTCTCCCTTGTGTAAGCCCCCCAGCATAAAAGTACAGCTGTTCAGTGGATTTCTGGAATGTTTTACTATTTGCAGGGTTCCCTCTGAGCTAGAAATGCTGAGGCACAGTACTCTCATTCAGTGTATCCCTCTCAATTTTCAGAAAACTGAGAGAACTCAGGAATGCTGCTTGATTTTCTATTTCTGTTCCTACACTTCATCTACTGATTATTAGATTCCACGAGCCAACAATCTATCAGTAGCTGACACACTTGTATGACCTAGAAGAAAAGAGTAGGTGAATTAGCTGAAATTAGAGGTTTGGTTAAATTGTTCTTTGTTCTGGCCGTAACTCTAATTACAGCTTTCACCCCAAACAGTGAAATACTGTCTAAATATTGACCTTGCCCAAATTCAGATATTGCCAGTTACCTTTTGCTGTAGCCTGCTTTTTGTCTTGCCTTCAATCATTCCACTTGCTGATGCACTGCCAATCTGATCTCACTTCCCCGCTGTGAGGTCGTCTTCAGTTATTACCCATTTTCTGTTCCTGTAAGAGAAATGCTACTCAACTACAATAAAAGGAGATAAACACCACAAATAATAACCAAGCATTCTAGTGTTGTTATATAGCGGATACCTGGACAGTTTTGCTATCAAACAAAAACCAAATGGAATGAAAATTGGAAAAGACATCTGACAGCCCCAAGTCGGTAGCACTTTCTGATGATGGTGCAACAGAGAATACTAACAGCATGCCATTTGAGGCTTGATATTTTCCTACTCTTAGTTGCAATTCACTTGAAAGCTCAAAGTAATTTTAGCGTAATCCGTCATTTATCGGAAGATAAGGTCATAAATGATTGGACCAGCCATTCTATTTCATATGTGCTTTGTCTTAAACAATCCCAGGCGTTAGGTCTTACAGTCAAGATAAGCTCTTTTCACTTGCTTGTTACAGCTGAGGGAAAAAAAAAAATCAAGTGCAAGTATCATAACTCACCTTGTTTGTCAGATTTGTTAAATTCCTTAATATGTTCAAACATGATACTGATTCTTCTAGGGTACATCTGTTAAACTTTATTTTTTTTATTTTTTATTTTTTATTTTTGCAAAGGATAAGTTTTAGAAGACAGTACAGAACATGGTATGAGTGCTCTGAGTACGACTGTTGGCGAAAGTGATCCTCAGAGACAAATTTGTTGATGGAAAGGGAACTAAAAGAAACATTGTGGTTAGCAAAAGCTTACTGGCTTGCTTTTCTCTGCGGGGTTTCTAGGAACAGAAGAAGGAGAGAGAAAACGATACTGTGATCAGTAACTTTCTGTGCAACAGCGGCTGTATATAGGAAAAGAGCTCTGCTGGAGTCTTCCTGATCTTCAGGCTGCAGTGGTCTATATACCTTTAAGCTTTATGAGTAAATTGTGTTGCCACCTATTCACTCTCCAATGTATTTGAGCTCACCTCATCTATACGTGCCAAAATTTTAATTTTGTCTAAAATTTTAATTTTAGATAGTAGTGGAGGTTCGATTCTTAGCAATAGCAACGTGTTTTTTCCTTTTAGCATGGTGGAAGCTACTCCTACAATAGTGAAAAGAACGAAGTCTTCTCGCCACTCTCCCATCTCTTGGTAAGTGAGCCATATTTTCCATTGTCTTCTCAAAATTCCATAAGATTTCTAAAAATTTCTTTGTGACACTCGGCAATTTTCTTACCTAGGTTCTCAAACCTGACTTTAACAACACAGAAGCTGCCTTCTTAAAAATACTATAGTCTCCCTTAGGGCAAACTGTCCAAAAAATCAAAACTGCTATCCAAGCATACTGCAGAATTGATCATTAATATTTGAGAGGAGCCCATGGAAAAACACAACATCCATGTCACCATACTTCTGGTGGAATTGTTGCACAGCTGAAAGCATGAGGCACAAATATAGCGGTCAGCTAGATAAGGCTTGGAAACTGAAACAAGATCACCCAAAGGCTGGAGATTTAGCTATACATATGATGGAACCTACCATACAAGTAGACCGCCGTGGGCCTGTAGTGACTAGGCTATACCCTGACCCAGTCCACCCAGGTGTAAATTGTACCATGCTTACAATTCTGAAAGGATTCTGAGATTCTGCTTCTCTTTCTGGAAAGAGATGATGGTCTCTGGGCTGGCAATATTACTGTCAGGAATAGGTGAGGGGTCTATTTTGCTTTGCTGTTCACTCTCCTTCCCCTGACTTAGCCATGTGGCCACCTTCTTTGGCACACTGCATATACTGCCTCAGATGATCTATTCATATGCTGATGAATCTTGTAAATCCATTTCCTCAACTCGGCTTTAGGTAAAACATATCCAAACCAAATTTTAGTCTATTTCTCCTCTTACTGAGGTGCTTCTTGGAAGATAACCATTAAATTCAGTTAAAAAACCCCTCACAGTTAACCATATAATGTGCATCAGACATAGTTATTTGATTAAAATAATGCATAAATGTTCATGTTCTCTTATCTAAGTCAAGACAGAACGTGACCTTTTACGAACTTAGCAAAGCAGAAAAGGAGACTTGAAGTGTGTGGAACACAAATACATGCCAACCACTCAGAAACAAGTGATTAGATGTACTAAAATTTGGGCAGTAATAGCCATGGGAGAGATTATGAGCACTCCTGGTGACATGGGTAACTTCTGAATCTTAAGCAAGCATGAAGGAAAAAGGAAAGTCAGTGAGCAAGTGGAGAGTAATCTATGACTGCTTAAAACATTTTCAATTAAGAATACACTTTTGCATAAACAAGAGTTTAACTGGGGCAGTGTAATGGGAGTTTGTAGTTTATGTAACTTTAAGTTACTGTATTAATTACGAGAGCTGTTGTAAGGAACTGTGGCAGTGCCAGAGAAAAGAACTAGCTAAAAGCATTCCTTTAACAAAATGAGGCTAAAATTACCACAGTGCAAAAAACTTAGAGGAGTGTAGGAAAACACTGTGAGTGTCCATTATCTGAAATAAAATTTTTAATGGAAATTAACTCTGACACATATATCCATGTCTGCAAACACACTCCATATGTTTCACTAGAATTATTCTAGACAGTGTAAATAAATCACCATGTTTACATTCTGCATCTGCCTACATTTTTATAACACTACAAGTAGCAAAAAGAAATGTGATACATTTTCAGATACTCTAGTTCAGTTAGAGATAATATTCATTCAGCAGGTAACATAAATGCAAATCACACATCTTGTTCTCAGCAGACTGCAAAAAAGCTGATTTTGAAGCTGTGACATTTTTAATTGAAAGGCAGCGCTCTCCTCACTTCTGCAGTGCTGGGTGGATACTGGCATTTCAGGCTGGCATTTACCGCCTTTTAAACCAATAACTTGTAGTTGCAATTTGCACACACTGCCTAACCCGAGCAACCTACTGTTTCCAAGCAGGAAGGCAGGACACCTCACACAACTGGAAATGGGGGCACTTCTGCTCTCCTCCAGCGTGAGAATTAACTCTGTTTCCACCTACTGCCTTGATAAAAGTAAGGCAAGAATGAAACCAACCCCATCCTAATGTAATAATAAAGGTGACTTCTCTTAATTGCACAGGACCACTTTGCTTTCTCAGTTCAGCAACATAAACTAGGAAGCACTCCATAGTTCTAACTGATTTTTCTCTGTGGTTCAAGTTGTAGGGAGGAAAAGTGTACAGAAATACCACATTCCTGCTGGAAAGGCATATAGTTAAAATTCTTAATACACAAGCGAAAGCTTAATTTGCAGGCACTTCATCACATTTCTGAAAGATGCTGCAATTTAAAAGATTATGGTGGCAAGAAGTAACATAGTCTGCCACAGTCAGGACTGTGAAACATTTGTCCAGCACTAAAACAGAGCTAAAAAAGCCTTTCTACATCACCACGGTAATTACCTGCTTCAGGCCATACTCAATCCTCCTACTCAGGCAAAAAATCTAATCATGTTAGTGGTGTGGGTTCATGCAAGCAAAAAGAGAAGATGCCCCTTCCTAAACAAAAATCTTCACCCTCATCCCTTTTTGGGGTTTGTGGTTTTACTGAGCCCATTTATTAGCCTATCCCATGATATGCAACACAACGCAACCAAAACAAGTACCGCTACTTATGGATGTGATGGAAATTTACAGTAGCATGCTCTGGCTAGAATCTTGCCGTCACTCATTGTCACACATCTCATTAACTCTAGTGGGTTTGCAGAAATATAAATTGGGTGTAACTGAATCCTGCAAATCTCCTCCTTGTACATACACCGAGATCCAACTGACTTTAGATACCTAAATGCCAGATGACTTGCTCTGAAGAATATAGCGTTTGTGTGCCTGTAAATAACTGATAGTATTTTAAGTGTTTTAACATATAGAGAATGGCAGGGAGGAAAATATGTTACAGGATTTCACCTGAACACACTGAAGAACTCTAGTCCAATTTCATTTTTAAGAGTCACTAAATTTAGAAGCTGGCTGATGACAGGAAAGAAACACCCCCCCCACAAAACAGGTGTTCTAACTTCTACTGACTAAAATTAATCTATTTGTAGATCTATTTGTAGATCACTCCGTAATTTTTCCTGTCGAAAAGGGATGAGTTTGGTTATGCAAAGTGTATGCTACACCATTTTCATGAAACCAATACTAGCTGCTAACTGGTAAAAGTTGTATTGCCTGTTAGACTGAAACACAGAAGCGTTTGCCCGAGTGTTAAAAATCATCAGCGCAGCCTTTAGTGATTTTTCCTTAACTGATATCACGAGCTTAGCATAGTAAATAAAATTTCAAGTGCTCATCTGATCTTGACCAGAGATAAGAGAGATGGAGGCAGCTGGGAAGAGCCTAGATGGTGAGGTGTCAGTGCTCTGAGGGCTGTGCCTTCTGTCAAAGGGTGCCTTTGCTTTATCTTCAGGATGCTGACAGACACAAGAGCTCCCACCCATGGCACGGCTCTGCGTCTGGGGGACATTTAGCTGTCTCCAAAATAACGATGCGCTGAGGGAGACCTCCAATGGCTTAAACACCCACTGGGGCAAACTCTGCCAACTTCCTCGAAACCGAGTGGCAAGTGGCACCTCAACCCGCCAACACTCCCCTTCCCCCGGGGCCAGGCAGCGTGTTCCCGGCGAGGTGCAGCCTGAGGGCTGCGGGAAGGCAGAGCACAGCCCGCAGGGGCCGCTCCGCGCCCGCGCAACCCGCAGCCGCCGGCGGGACGCGCCTTACCTGGCTCCGCGGAGGGGCGAGGAGCGGCCGCGGCCCGGCTGCGCTGGGCTGAGCCGGGCTGGGCTGGGCTGGGCTGTGGGGGTGGCTCAGCCCTGACGGCGCTGGCACCGCACCTCGCTCCGCCGGGCTGAGGCTCCGGCCGCTCTCCCTGCCCGGCCGCCCCGCTCCTCCCGCTCCCCTGCGCGGCCCCTCCGTTTATAGCGAGGGGCGTTGCAGCCCAGCCCAGCCCAGCTCAGCTCGCCCGCTGGCTCTCCCCACCCATCTCCCGGGATAGACCTCTCTGACCCGGCTCCCTCCCACTTCCCCTCGCTTCTCTACGCGTCCTTCCCCTCCCGCTCCGTCCGCCCGCAGCCCGAGCAGCCCCTGCCCGCACTGAGGGGGTGCCCAAGGCGGGGGGATGAGCAGGACGAGGGGCTCCCGGTGCTGGACACGGCAGCGCAGAGCCAGTGCTCAGGGACCGTAGTTAGGTTGGATGTTGGGAAGCTCTTCCTGACAGAAAGGGGGATAAAACCCTGGGATGGACTGGCCAGGGAGGTGGTGGAGTCCCCATCCCTGAAGGTGTTTGAGGACAGACTGGATGCTGCCCTCAGTGGCAGGATTTAGCTGCTGTGGGGGTGTTAGGTCACAGGCTGGACTCGATGAGCCCAGAGGTCTTTTCCAGCCTTAATTATTCTGTGATTCTGTGACTCGTGGTTACTTCATAGAGTCACAGAATCTTTGAGGTTGGAAAAGACCCTTGGGATCATCGACTCCAACCATTATAACTCTACTCTGCAAAGTTCACCCCTAAACCATACCCCCCGACACCTCGTCTAAACACCCTTTAAACACGTCCAGTGACAGTGATTCAACCCCCTCCCTGGGCAGCCTATTCCAGTAGCTGATTACTTGGCTGGCAGCGCAGCGCAGGCTGCCTGGGGACTGCCAGGATGGGTGTGCAATACCTGCTCCTTCACTTCACAGATTCAGAGAATGTTCAGTGATTGGAAGGGCCCTCAAAAGCTCATCTAGTCCAACCCCTCCCCATTGCCGGAGCGGGATCACCCAGACCAAGTCCCACAGGAACTCGTCCAGGCGGGTTTGAAACATCTTCAGAGAAGCAGATTCCACAACCCCCCTGGGAAGCCTGGGCCAGGCTCTGGCACCCTCACTGGAAAGAAGTTCTTCCTAATATTCAAGTGGAACCTCCTGTGTTCTAGTTTACACCCGTTACCCCTTGTCCTATCATTGGGTGCCATTGAGAAGAGTCTGGCTCCATCCTCCCGGCACTCGGCCTTTACGTATTTATAAACATTAATAAGGTCCCTCCTCAGTCTTCTTTTTTCCAAGCTCCAGAGCCCCAGCTCCCTCAGCCTTTCCCCATAAGGGAGATGTTCCAGTCCCTTCTTCATCTTTGTGGGTCTGTGCTGGACTCTCTCAAGCTGTTCTGTGCCCTTCTGGAATTAAGGGGCGCAGAACTTTGCCTTCAGCTTGCAGAAGCAGGGGTTGCAAGTGGCGTACAAACATCACCAGTTTCTTTAGGAATCCCCTAGTTGTGCTGCCTGCGAGCACAACTGAGATGTTGAGATCGTCACTAGTGAGGCTGCAATATATGCAAATTTGCCATAATAAATCTGTCAAACTGTATTCTCTAGGAGTAGAGGGGAGAAGGGAACAGGTGTGAGAAATCTCCTTGGAACGCGTGGCCCAGGAGGTGCACTCTTCTGCTGGCTGATGTTTTTTAAAAAAGGGCTTTATGTGTAAGGGATGTTTTTCATTTGTTTCTTTCTTGATAAGGTAAACAGGGCAGGGAGCAACTTTTCAGGCAGATTTCTGAGATTGTCATGCTCATCAAGAACAGGATTTCAGTAGTAGCGTTTTCTTTTAAGGGTCATCTCACCATAGTTATGGACAGAGCTAGTGCTTCCAATGGGAACTACACCACTGCAAATTCAATCTTTTTATACACCTGATGTGACTCTGAAGGCCCTCTTAAGGAAGACATCATCATCTGGGATGGTAATGTCTTTCAAGGGTTCGCAATGTAACTTTATTGTGGCTAATAATTGTTAGGATCTACTTAGTGACAGTGATAGGAGAAGGCAAATTAAGAGGAAACATTTGGATTCTGCAGTAATAACAACTTTAGCTGGAATAATAGTTGTTTTTCAGCATCTGCACATGTATAATCAGCAGGGACTTGTCTGGCTCTAATTTGTTTTTGGAAGTCTGTTAGCTAAATCAGAGGTTCAGATAGAAATGCAGAACTGAGGCACATTATGTGAACTTAATTGTTCCAGGCTGTGTCTGACGGGCCACAAGTGCATTACTTGGAGGCATTAATTCACCTGTGACATAATCTTTGGCCTGATCTTGTTTATGTTGTGTCAGGAAAAATCATCTGCCTTTTCATCAGAGCAGCAGTGAGGACGGTCTATGTTGGCAGCATGCTACCCTCCTGCCACCCGGGGATTTGTATCTGGCTTCCTCTCTGCTGAGGTACCTTCTTACAATGAGCTATGTGCATGTTCACAGATTATTGTGACAGGGACTGGAAGCCACTTGCCAGTAAGCACTATTCGGGCCTCCACAGTCCCTAAAGCCATCTATGTACAGCAGTGTGCTCCTTTATTCCCATATATGTTGTTGGTTATCTTACATGGGGGCTTTTGACATATGGGACACATTTATTCTATGCAAACAATTCGTTGTATATGTGTGGCTGACTATACTGAGTATCAATGTATTTTGCAGTTCTTGTACAATTCTGCCTTGGTCTGTTGTATGGTAAAACTTGCTGCTTGGAGCCGATGGGGAAGAGACCTACATATAAGGTGATACTTGCAGTGGTCTTTCAGTTCTTCTAGAGCTGAGCTGAAGGAACTGAAGACAAATCCCAATGCCAGCATCAAACACTGGCTACTTAAAAGTCACAAAATGCCTCTGGATGTGTGAATCACCGTCTAGGATCAGCTGTTCCCTTTATTAAGTTCCATCATCCATTCTCGTCAGGAAGGGCATGGGGAAAGTAGATGATAACTGTATTTTTAACAAGAACAAAATGAAAACCCACCAAACTTCTTTTTAAATTGGATTCTTTGTTAAAAGGTCTGTATCTCTCTGTTGAGTTCAGTCCATCTCCGGTGGATGTGCACAAGAGAGCAGATGTAATTTCTTGTAATTTTGTGAAAATATCCTCATTACCAGCAGTTTTGTGTCTGGAGTCCCAGTAACAAAATTGTAACCTGATGAGCACAGAAACATGCACTTGCTATAGAAATGTGATTTGCAGAACCACCCAGTGAATAACAGGCTTGATGACTAGAATTCTGTTTTCGTTGACCTGCTGTAAATAAAGAGGTTTCATCCCACCAGAATTGATTGAGGTGTCTATAATGCAGAAAGGGCTTCAGGGAGCAGATTTCATTCCACTGCTTGAGTTAGAGCAAACAGCTGTCATTAAGAAGGTGACTGGACTGGACAATTTGATTGCTATCAAATCAAATCAAATCAAATCGTCGTCTCTTCTAATAGCAACGTTTATTAAAATGACTAGTACCATATAGAGAATAAATTGTTTAAAACAAATCTTCACTGGGACCTCAAAACCACATTGCCTTTAAAAGCTACTGACTTCTAGTAAGTAACACATTTGGAATGATTCACATCTGCACCTTTTGATTATATTTGTGGGTTGGTTTTTTTCACATTTCCAAGGTTTGGGTTTCTTTTTTTCCTGCAAGAATGAGAAGTAGGAAATTCTTTTATTTGTTGAGAGCTGATGTTCCATACATAGAGCCCCATGCCCCTAGACTTCAAGAGCCAGGCTTGAGGAAAGCACCACATTGTGAGATTTGTGGCATGCTGCTTCTATTCAATGTGTTCTTTCGTATGTATTTCCAATATGTATTCCCACTGTTGATTCTTTCAGGAAATAGATTGGAATTTTGCACATGGAGTATAGCTCTGAATTTGCTTAGAAGAAAACTAGTAATTCAGAGGTAGGTCTTGTCCTGGGCTAGAAACATGAACATGTCCATCAGCGAGCTGATTTGAGAATGTTGATGACTTGCTCCAAGCAAATTTACAAATGGGGTTTTTTTAGGTAGAGTTCTTGTCAAAAGACTCTCTTTTTGCCGTAATGAGTATTTCAGTCATATTCTGCTTACAGCACTAAACCATTTCTGAGAAAAGTGACCAAGAATCGACCCCAAGTCAATGCATCTATTATTTAGAATTTTTCATCCTTTTTTTTTTTTTGTCAATGAACTGTATTTTTAGAGTGTGTTCCTTTCCTTCATGCTCACTACAACTGAATGTTACTGGAAAATGTTAAGGAAAAAAAAATTTGAAAAAAGGATAAACATTGTCATTCTTACTGTCCTACTTTCCATTCCAAACTTGTTCAGCTGTAGGAATAATGTTCATATCTTGTCTGGTAGGAATAGGAATGTATATTACTGTTGTCATCCACTCTCTGTGTGAGACCACTGGAGACCACAAGGTTTGGCTAAAGCTAGCAGACTCTATTAATATTTTTATATTTGTATGAGAGAAGGAGAGAGCAGGTGAGGGAGAAATGTTTTCTGGGACAAGTGAGAGAGGTCATTTACAGGCTTCTGAGCAGCAGTGTTGCTAATATGCCCAAGGTCTGCCTCTCCAAAGCTATGGAAATTTACATTATTATTTTTTTTTCTGATGAGGTCCTTGAATAATTAAGACAGTTAATCTCTTTCCAGGAAGCTATATGCCTTAACTTCTAGTCTTCCTCAGCTTTTATGATTTAATTGTGTCCTTTATAATCATCATAGCACACAGCAAAAGGGGAGACTGGAAAATATGAAGACTCTAAGGAAGCCTATGTTTCAAACTGCAGCACTTTAAAGTTTAACTGGTTTTATTTTGATAGATAATTTGTAGATTTTTTCCTTGACTTCTACTGTGAATTTAGGAAGCTGAACTGAGTAAGCGTGTGACATCCTCATTTTCTAAAGTTTATCAAATAGGGCAATTCTGTACTTTTTTTTAATATCTAGGCTGGGTTTTGCTAGATCATTAGTTTAACAACAGCAACTGTTTGGGGGGTTTGGACTGTTGAAAGCAGTGGCAGATAAAACATGTAATGGGCTTGGAGTGCAGGGGTTACTGTTCAGGTGACCAGTGAGAGCAGGATGTCTGACTTCTGGGTCTGGATTGCAGTGACTATTTGGAGTATATAGCGAGTGTGATTCATCCAGCTTGGCATGGGCAGCTGCTGTTAATAGTGGGGTGTAGTATTAGATGGCTCTATGGGCAGAGCAGGGATGGAGGCTTAGGCTCTTGTTTGTTCCTAGATTAAATCCATGTTTGATGAAACTGTCAGGTCACCAGCAAAATGCAGAACCCTAACACTTCTCCCAGAGCTCTTTCAGTGACAGAAGGAAGCCAGCTGCCTAGGAGCAAATTTCATGTCCCTCCTATACATGTTATTTGGGCTCTTAGAGGAGTGTGAGGATCTGTAGGTAGAAGAGGTGACAGAGCCATGTCATTTTCCCACTATCCTGGGAAGTGGATGACAGAGACCAGCCTCTTTTCGAGGCAGGGATCCCCAGAGCAGGAGCAAGTACTGGGTGCTATGCTGCTGGGAAGCAATACCTGAGTCAGAGGAGCCCAGGCACTGATAAGTCAGCATCCAGGGGCTGGGCTGGGCTCCCTGGACTACTCCTGCTTCTCTGCAGCCCACAGAGTTGGGGAACCATAATGAGCTCGCTGAGAAAATAACTGTAAAGAATAATAATTTGGGAGATATTTCCTCTTCTTTTGAAGACTTTCTTAAGGGTTCATGACATGAAGTTCATTTGCTTGAGAATTCTTAGATGACACTAGTTTTGCCGTTTAAATCTGGCCTGGGGACGCTCATCCATTCTATGTGATCGTGACCATGTTCTTTCTGGGAACTGGCAGCAAAATGTTATATTTTAAATGTGTTTTCTAAAATGATAGATGCCATTAAATAAAATATTACACAAATCATGCCATTCTAAAGAGTATTTTTATAAAATTCAGCACAAGACAGTGGACACTGAATGTGATCATGATCCAAAAATCCGTGAAGCTTGGCTCCCATTTCTGTCACTGACTGTCGTGTCTGTTCCAGATTCAGCTCTAATTTCCACACAAGGCCATGCTAGTGGCATCATTTATGTTTCAGGTGATACAAAGGTAGTTTGAGCCAAAAAAGTATTCTTGTAAAAGGAATTATGCTTAAATTCCTTAGCGCTGGAAGCAGTGGTGAAGTATGTTTGGAGAGACTGTAATTTATTCTAAATATATGATGCTACATGTGAACTGAATTGAGCACTGTTGGGGGGAACACATTGTATGCCTTTGTTTACCTTTTCTTTGAGTAAATTTAAGTCATCTGAAGCAACCTATGTAAAAGTTATGTTCAGGGTAGAACAGAGTTAAAATTTTCATGGAGTATATTAAATACTGAAATAGAGAAATCTTAGCTGTAAAAATCGTATATGTGGGTTTTTTATTGTGCAGAACAAAATGGTTTGGGCACCTTCTGCTGACACGCTAATGATTTGAAGCTCTTGTAGGTCATAAGAACTGTCCTATTTAATTTTTAACCAATCATAAAATGATCAGTTTCTGGAAAAGGCTGTGGTTATGGTAAAGCCAGATGTTGTTTGCGTTGCTTAATCACCTCCGAAAAAATGGGTTTGGACTAATGTGTAATTAGTAATTTTTAAAATGTCTTTTCTCAAAACAACAACTAAGACTTGCATTGTGGTAAACTTAAATACAGTGTGTATTCAGAAAAACACATTTATACTTTGGAACAAGAGGAGAAACAAAAATTGGTGTTTGATCTGTCCTCTACTTCTTGTTGAACCTAATCATTGTGATGAAAATTTACTGGAGAATGTGCAGTGTTATCAGTGATGCTTACTATGTGAAAAGCTCTTTTCTCCAACCTAACTGTGGAAAGACCTGGATTCTGGAATTCTGTAAATTTACCAAGAATTACATCTCTAGGACCCTTTTAAATGTTATTTACCATGTTTTTGAGCTAAACAGAAGCACAAAAATATGGATCTTCCTCTCTGTGCTGATTACTTGGAGAAAACACTATTTTCTAGTTAAAATGGAGATTTATTGTTTCTGATAAAGAAAAATAACCATCAAGAGAATAAAACTTAGTATTTTTAGCACAGGAGTATTAAGCAGCTTCTTCTGCTTCTCAACACAAAACCATTCCCCCCCCACCCCTTCCTCATCGGAGCAGTTAAAAGTGATGATAATAATTATTGTAGTTGTGGCTGAACACCCAATTTTTCCAGGCACATATTGGTCATCAACCTAACCCTGCCCAATTCCTGTGAGATGAAAGCAGACAGGGTAGGAGTATTATTATCATTATCTCACAGAGTGATTAGGCCCCTTAATCACTCAGTAACTTGCTGGAGAGGAAGCTTATGACAGAGTAAAAATGCAACTCCCCTACTGTCTCAGCACCAGAGCAGTGCTATCTGCAAACCACTACAGTCTGAGAATTGGCACTTTCTAATCAAGATATTATAAATAAGAGCAAACATTTTCTAAATTAAGGTAAAAAGCAGCTAAATTTCAATCCCATCGGCTTGATAATTTTAAAAGTAGGTGCAAGTTTCCAAGCATGGAGTGGTACCTGATCTACTGTAGAAGTAACCCTTCCTCACAAATCTGTCACTTCAGTCAAAATCTAATCAAGGTACCCAGTGTGCTACTGAAAAGGTGTGTATGAGCTACAGAACCAGAGCTTGACTCTTTATTGCCTTATGTCATGACTTAGGCCTATATATGGACTAAGTGTAATGTCCTGGCAGAGCAAAAATGAAGGCAATCAATACCCAATGTTACACGTGTAGATGTCTAGAAAATGGGATTTACCATTTTGCAGGAATTCTCCACATTTCGAAATGTGATTATCCTGAGCTAGAGCAAGTAGTTGGCCTCTGTTGTGATGAACTAGAGATCTGTGTGCAATCTCAGGACCACGATCTCATCGCAATTACTGAGACATGGTGGGATACCTCGCACGACTGGAACACTGTCATGGATGGCTATGTCTTTTTTAGGAAAGACAGGCCAGCAAGGCGAGGCAGTAGAGTTGCTCTTTGTGTGAGAGAGCAACTGGAATGTATTGAGCTTTCGTTGGATAGCAGTGAAGAGCAAGTTTGAAAGCTTGTAGGTAACGATTAAGGGGGGAGACGTTGCAGGTGTTTACTATAGGCCACCTGATCAGGAAGAGCTGGTAAAGCCTTCTACAAACAGATGGAAGGAGCCTTGCAATCTCAGACTCTGGTTGTCGTGGGGGACTTCAATTACACTGACATTTGCAGGGAAAACTGCACAGCCAGGCATGTGCAGTCCAGTAGGCTCTTGCAGTGCGTTGATAATAACTTCTCGGTGCAGGTGGTGGAGGAGCTGACAAGGAGAAGAGTACTGCTGGACTTTGTACTGATAAACAAAGAGGGACTGGTTGAGGATGTGAACATAAGGGGCACCCTTGGTTGTAGTGACCATGAGATGGTGCAGTTCACAATCACTACCCTGCACTTCAGAAGGGCTAACTTTGACCTCTTCAGGTCCAACTTGCTTGGAAAAGTCCTGTGGCACAGGGCTCTAGAGGTAAGGGGACCCAAGGAAGCTGGCTAATATTCAAGTGCCATTTCCTCCAAGCTCAAGATCAGAGCATCCCACAGAGCAGGAAGAGCTAGGAGACGTGCATGGTGGAGCAGGGAGCTAATGATTAAACTTAAGTGGAAGAAGGAAGTATATAGAACACGGAAGAAGGGGCTGACCACTTGGGAGGAGTATAAGAAGGTTGTCAGAGGAGGNGAGCAGTCAACATGGGGAAGTCATGCTTGACTAATCTGATAGCCTTTTATGATGGCACAACTAGATGGATAGATGAGGGGAGGGCAGTGGATGTGGTATATCTCAACTTCAGCAAAGATGTGCTCTCTTATCTGCAAGAGCTTTGTGTCGCAGGGCTGTGGCTGGGAGCAAAGACATTTCTGTACTTTTTGTCTCTGCCCGTCCACTACACGTCACAGAGAGAGGAGGGCCTAGAGAAACATTGTGCACAAAAAACACGGGGGGCACTGCTGAGGCAGAGGGTGAAGGGATGAGGCTAATTAGTGGGGCTAACTAACCCCTTGGAGCCATTTTCTTTCTCAGTTACTGAATGCCTAGAAGACCCAGTTATTTGTGCTAATTTTGGTTATTA
This sequence comes from Todus mexicanus, assembly GCA_013389965.1. Taxonomy (NCBI): domain Eukaryota; kingdom Metazoa; phylum Chordata; class Aves; order Coraciiformes; family Todidae; genus Todus; species Todus mexicanus. The sequence continues at coordinate 19,939 of WEIS01070642.1, forward strand.
ATGGTCCAAAGATTTGGGATGTATCTCTATATGATTACATGTGATTTAGAAGTTTAATTTAGGTGGCTGCTTGCTTTATTTATATCTTGGCCAGAGCACAGTGTCATTGCTATTTGCAAGTCATTATCTTGGTGCTCTGACAGCCTGGCCAGGCTGTGCCTTTGACACTGCGGGTGCACAGCTTTCGGATGTTACCTGTTTTCGCTGAACGTTTTGGGGTCTGGGCTGTTTATTCAGACATTGACTGTTTTTCAAAAAAGTAACGCTAGCTCCTAGGCAACCCTAATGAACGCTAAGAACACGTTAGTTCGTTCATAATTTAGATGACTTTAGCTTGTTTACTGTGATGCTTGGTTTATTGCAGTGGGCTAGCTTAGTTTATTAATACTGAACTGTGTAAATATGAGAATGAGAACAACAAACCACCAGCAGATCATAGCACGGTTATCAGGCTTTTTTTCTTTGAAGTGTTTTTATTGATAAGGTTTATATTGTTAAATTCTTAACACCAAAAACTAGCAGCATTTAGAATGCTTTGATCTTTAGAAAATACGATTTACAGAAGGTGAATGACAGTTCCTTAAAGCCTCTTAGTGTACCTACAAAGAGACATGGAAATGTATAGACATGTAAACATGTCTATATATACTTACCTATATTCTTGGAATACTTACGTAAGAATATATAAAATAGCATGCTGTGTGCTATAATTGTAATCATTTTTTTTCTTTTCTTTTTTTCTTTGAAGTACAGATCTGTGGTTTTGATATGATTGCTGTAAAGCAGGAGCTTCGACTACTAGGCTTAGGAGGACAATTCTGGTCATAATGACTGATGTTCTTAATTTTCTTCTCCGAAACATACATAAAGGGTCAGGTTCACCCTGTGTCATGCAGTCAGCTATTGCTAGATGTTGAAATTACCTAATGGATGGTGTCAACATGTTGAAATGTTGCTAAAATCAAAATACTAGCTTAAAGACATATAAATCCTTCTAGAAATGTACTGGATTAAATACAACTGCTTCCTGCAGATAATAAGGGAGTAAGTCTGTATTTATGAACACATTTAATCACTAAGGTTGATTTTCAGAAGAGTCTGGGATGCAGAATGTGTTTCTGCCATTCCCAGTTTGTATTCAGCGCAGAGCAGGTTTTCCTGACCAGTTTGCAAGAATTTGGATACCTGTTTTCTAAAGAAAGAGCTGACACAGCCCAACTGGAACAGTGTGGTACAACTGAAGGAATGTAGATTGCTTTGAACAATTGGTGTAAAGTATGC
>WEIS01070643.1:0-31285 GCA_013389965.1 Todus mexicanus
AACCAAAACGATTCTATGATTCCGTAAGTCCGATCCTCTCCCTCACATGGCTTTAAGTGAGATTTAGCAATTTTTCATGACTTCATACACTTAAAAAACCTCTGAATGACACTTCATTGTGCCATATCCTCAGCGGGAGGTATCTCAAAGTGCTCTTCCAGAAATAACTAATTCATCTCCCTCCACCACATGTGTGGCTGGGTGGAGAAAGGCAGCAGACACTATGGCGACCACACATAGAATCATAGAATCACAGAATCTCTGAGGTTGGAAAAGACCCTTGGGATCATTGAATCCAACCGTTAACCCTATTCTGCAAAATTCATCCCTACACCATATCCCTCATCTAAATGCCTTTTAAACAAGTCCAGTGATGGTGATTCAATCGCCTCCCTGGTCAGCCCATTCCACAAATAAGAGGCCCATTATGTTGCCAAATTCAGTGATTTACAGGTCACGGGTGGTCACTTATCATCTTGTGTGACCTCCTTACGTGGTGGAGCAGGGGACTTGATGAAGCCACCCTTCTTCTGGAAAACTCTCATCACACAGCACCATAAACCAGCTATGAAATGAAAACCTGGACCAAATTACAAAGCCATTGGAGCAAACTTCATGGTGAAGTTGAACTGTAATGCTTTCTGAAGAACCAACAGTAGATGGCTGGTGGGGTCGACAGCACTAAATGAAGACAAAAGGGACTTTCAAGTCACTTACATTAACCTTGTGCATGATTCAGGTCACTGGGGCCCCATCTGAGACCTGAGCTGTGGCTGGCAGAAGCATCTCTGACCAAAAGGCATCCTGTCTTCATTTGAAGACATCAAGAGTGGAAAAGTCCACCTTTCCTCTGAGATGCGAACTCTCAAATGTCAATAATTTGCTTCTCATTCCCCAGCTGTTGCTCCTAGGTGGGTCTCTTCCACCCCATAAAGTCCACAGGTGCCACAACCAAACCCTCTCTCAGCTCTTTTTCAAACAGATTGAGGTCTCAGTCTCTCACCCAGGGCCATTTCTCCCGTGCTCTCACCAGTTCAATGACTGATTTTGCCATAATCTTGTTGAGAAAACGGTCTTGAGCCAAGAGCTCTGTTAAACCCCAACAAAACATGTTCCCTCAGCAAAAATGAAACGCTGCACTCCAGCAAAACAGAATTACCCTATACCCAAGAAGATTAAAATAGTGAGGAGGACATGGAATCAGCCAGCGAGCTATAAGAGAAACACAGATGCCACCTTTCCTTACAGAAAACGTTAAAGCTCCGGACACTGAGCAGAACATCAGTGGTAGGACCTGTGCACAAACTTCAGCCTCTTCAGCCTCACAACTACCCCAGCCTGTGTACTTCTGCCTTACTCTGGTTATTTCAGGCTTTTCCTTGGGAACATTAAAAAACACCCCACAATACTTTGTCATCAGCTAAATGTCCCTCAGCTCCAAATCATGAGCTTCCTAAAGAGTAAGCAAATTTTGAGACAAACTGCAAGACCTAAAATGCCTCCGAGTACCTGACACACCACATGAGAAGTTTCCTTCCAGCAAATCAAGTCAAGGAGATTCAGTTCCACAATGTGGTGCTGGAGGTTTTTTGACTCAAGGAGCACAAAACTCTGCAAGTCTATGTGAGCCCATTTGCTCCTGGTGTTGCTCAGTCATGTTGGCCAAATGGATCTTAAAAACATTAGAGAGAACTAAAACAGAGCATAAATCTCATTTGCCCAGCAATAATGCCCCTGACTAATACTTTCTAGTACGTTTTTATACATAAATACAAAAATGCAGTAAAATCAATATCTTCCCGCAATCTCCTCGCTAGTGAGGCTTTGCACTTCAGCTTTAAATTCAAGTGTCACATATAATTTGACGGTGAAAACATGAAGAATGTCTATGCCCTTGGAGAAGTTCTGACAGTTCGACTTAGTGAACTGGATTGATTTCTGGGCAAAGAGCAAACTCTGCAAGAAACTGAGAACTTCATTGCTCACGTCAGGTCTTTGGGAGAAAATAAAGCCAGAAGGCTTAGAGCTGGATAATTGGGGGAGACAAAGAACAAGTTCCATTTCCACCATCCAAATACACGTTGATTCCACCCAAACGGGCTGGGGCAGAAGAGCACCACAGGCAGAGCAGGGATGGGGACACCTCCCTTTCACCGTGCAGCTGAGAATTACGGGACTGAAGACGTGGGAGCGAAATGCATCTGCCTCTTCCGCCTGGAGAGTTGACCTCGATCTGCACTTCGAAGGAAAAAGCCGAAGAGCTCGTGCCAGCGTAACCCTCCAGGGAGGATGCGGATTTACAACACTGTCAATCCCTTTTCTTGGCACCAACTCTGAATGTTTTATTAATAAGATTCAGTGAAGCGAGTCTCCTGCTTTGCAGGGGAGAGCTCTGACCAGAGGCTCTGGGGTTGTGATCTTTCGCTTGCCACTGTCCCAAGAACTGATTTGCTGGGCCAGAGCAAAGCTCTCTGCAAAACTCAGCTTAGGCCGATGGGGACAGCACTGACCTGAGGGGTGGGATCCGCCCAGGACCTCATCTGAATCATAGAATGGTTTGGGTGGGAAGGGTCGTTTCAAGCTCATCCAGTGCAACCCCCCTGCAGTGAGCAGGGACATCTGCAACCAGAGCCGGTTGCTCAGAGCCCCAGCCAACCTCACCTGCAATGGTTCCAGGGGTGGGACATTGCTCTCTCTCGGCAACCTGGGCCAGGGTCTCACCACCCTCAGCATCAACAATTTCTTCCTTCTCTCCAGGCTAAATCTCCCTCTTTTAGTTTGAAACCATCTCCTCTTGTCCTGTCCCAACAGGCCCTGCTCAAAAGTCTGTCCCCATCTTTCCGACAGGCTCCTTGAAGCCCTGCAAGGCCCCAAGAAGGTCTCCCCAAAGCCTTTTTATGTCCAGGCTGAACAACACTATCTGCAGCATAGCTCCCAACAAGGACTGTTGTGCTACTCTGCATGGAGAAGTAGGCAGGAGTTCAGATCCTCTCCATGAAGAAAAGTGATAACCCATCTCCCAGATCACGGGTGATCAGTCTGACCACTTGGATATGGCTCCGGAGGTGCCACCATCATTGTTCCCACCCATGAAGGAAGGCAAGATTTGCACATTTGGGAGCCAATGACCTTCATTCCACCCACACCCGTGTTTCAAGATGAGCAGAGGCTGCTTCCCATCCACCTTGATGACAGCTTTTTCTTTCTGGGGAAAGAAGCCAAGACTTTGCCAGCTCTCCCCATATCTACAGGCTCACAACACACACGGCTGCTGATACGGAAAGGAAAGCAACTAAAAACCAGTCACAACCAGGTTTAATAGAGGTTAGGGAGGGCTCTGTTAAGAGGCCTCAAGCTGTGGCAGGGAAGGTTTAGGCTGGACCTGAGGAACAATTTCTTCCCCACAAGGGTTGTCCAGGGCAGAGGTGGAGTCCCCATGATCCCTGGAGGGGTTTCAAAGCCGTGGAGCTGTAGTTCAGTGGTGCCCTGGCAGTGCTGGGGTAACAGTTGGTCTTGATGACCTGAAAGGTCTCTTCCAGCCTAGACGATTCTATGACTCTGGAGATGACAAACTCCAGCAGAGGGGAACAATAAGGAGGTACCAAGAATCTCCGAAACTATTCTGCCATCAGACCTCTATTTTCAACTCCTAGTTTTGACAAATTCAGACATCCTCCGATTAAGCAAGTTGCCGAGATCAGCCCTTAAGACTCACGAACTATCAGATACACCAGGGCAGGGGCCCTTCCCTCCCCGCATCAGCCTACAAGTGCTGAGATTATTTACAAGACTCCTCAGAGGGAGTTATGTGTGTGCAGATTCCCGTACGCACAAGCAGGATAAATCACACCTTTTTTTTTACCACAGCTGACTCCATTCCCTGCTCCCTCTGCAGCCGAGGTGTTAGATCAGACTGGCACTTGATTCTCTGCAAATGCAGCCAGAGGAAGATGACAAGCCTGCCCGGCCCCACGGAATAGCGGAATCCTTGAAGCTGTGTATTTTCTCGGGAGTGCAGCTGTCAGAACAGGTTTGCACTGAGCAGCTGGAGATCAAGCAACAAGTTTGGGATGTGGGACGGGGCTACAGCACGCCGTGAATGTATCGGCTGTGGCAGAGATTGCAGTGTCAGGAGAAGCCCCGTATGGAAGCCACACACCTGAGGTTCACTCTGTTAAAGATGCCTGACCCCAGGTTCTCTCATGCTCTCCGTCACCTTCCCCTCATTTAACATGTCAGGGAGCTGAAAAAAGAGAAGCCAGTCGCAAGGCAGGCACCACATGTTCACGTTGGCTGCATGAGAAGAAGCCAAGCTTCTCACCATGGCAGCTGCCAAAGAAGCTATTGTCACTGTTACAAATGCCAGTGAAAATCTCTGCAGCCCTCTACCCGTTCCCAGCTAGATGATGCTGGTGTGAATCACTGCTGACCAACACTGCAGTCTTTTTTTTCCTCCATTTTCTCAGCGTTTTATCACTACCTGCTCCTGGGCAAGCTGAGACGCTCCACAAAAGCTGGCAAGATCACCATGGCTCTCAGCCCAGACCTCAAATCTAACTGACTGCCCTTACCAAGGACAACTACGGCGGCTTACTGAAGGCTATCAATTGCCTCCTGAAAGCACACAATCAACTGCAGCGACCCTGGGGCCCTGCCCTGCCCACACAGAACTCTTTTTATCCTGCCAACCTCAACTCTCACCATGAGAAAACTCTCCCATTTGCAGAGGACAGAAACTCATCCAAGTCCTACTGGCCAGCATTCTGCTCTCCAAAGCCAAAACCATGGAGAAAAGCACAATTCCAAGCCTTGAGCTCAGCCAGCAATTCCTAATTTCATGAGAAATAACAAAACCTGGCCTCACTCGACATGGCACGATGCTCCTCTCAGCACGCAGCCAGGCAGCAGGCAGAAGACGGGATGCTAGCATAGCCTTTCCATCGTAACCAAGCCCCCGGGATGGTGCCTTTTCTCCCTGCAGTTACGCTCTCGTTCCCGGTCCAGACCCCAAAACTCAGTGAAATGAGTCCAGCACAGCACGGGACTACTGGGCATTTCTGACAGTTCCTGATGAGCTGCAAATCCAGGGGAAACTGCAACCCTGTGCTTTGACACACACATAAACACGGTGTTAAAACTTGTTCCTGAAGTGCCACCAGCACTGGCAGATCTCAGCAGATGGGCATTTTTGTAAGGAAATGGATGTTCGTTTGGTTGTGCTTATGATAATTGATGTCTGAAAAACGGAAGATGCACAGGGAAAATCATGGATGTGGAAAGCAGCTCTTTCAAAACCTCTCCCTGTTAAGACAACAATCCTCTGCTGTTCTCTTTGGGTTAACACGCACAAATCCAGAAGATATTGATAAATGGGCACGGATGTGACCGCAGCTCCTAAACAAGTCCCATTGCCCTGGGCAAAGCCATCCTGGAGATAGATCCAGGCTGCTTGGATCCACCATCCAGGGTACACGCTCCTTTCCTGACTGGTCTCTCCCCATGAAACAACCTTGTCGTGCCCAGTTGGCTTCCAGCTCCGCTCTGGCTAGTCGGGAGGAGGCCCAGGCCGTGCAGCGCTCAGCTCTGGGTGCTGTCACGCCAGCATCTGCTGCAGCCAGGTAAGGAGGAGAGCGGGCAGGAGAAAGGAGACGGCACTTCTCCGCCCGTGTTTGTTCCCAGACCTCTTCCACATCAGCTCTCCCCTACTCTGTATGTATTGTCTGGAATCTGCTTGATTTCATGGCACTTGCACCGATAACACCAGTCGTTTATTTGAACATTCACCCAGAACCCGCTCTTCAGAAACACTCTTAGGAGGACGTTTCTTCAGTCATCTATTGCCTGACAAGACGTCCCTGGTTTTCACAGCGGCTTCCCCTGGCAATTCTTCACCTTCTTGTTTTCCCTTTAATCTCTGCTTGTAAAGCTGGATTGGGAAGTTACCATTATCCCCTTGCTCCTGCCTTAATTATTCTGCTGCTCCCCCCTCAGCGCTTCCTCTTCACCTTGAAACAGTTACAGCCTCTGCTCCTCTACACCCCAAACCGCCAGACTTCTGAGCGTTGCCTCCTCCGACTTAAAGCATTTTCAAGATCTGAATGAAAAGGATTTATAGACTATTTTAAGACTGGTCTCCAGAGGTATGAGAAGAGTTTCACTGGAAGGGTATTTAGCTACAATGTTATCCAAAGGCAGCGTAGACTGCATATAAATCAGCAAAACAGATGCATTTTTAAAGGAGGCATAATTAAATAATGCAACATAAAACCAAGCATCAATTATCCCCCACTGAGAACAAAACCACACAGGAAGACACCAGTGGAAATCCTTTTTTTTTTTCAAACAGATACCGTGTCCATGCACATAATACATGCAAACACTCGGTCTCTCTCTAAACTCCTCGACTGCCATCAGTGGGCTTCTCATCTCCCAGATGAGAAAACAGCTTGCGATACAAATAAAAATGATTATTTATCCATTTTCAGACGGGTGCAGCTGTCGCATCTCTCTAGAGCAACTAAAGGAGAAGAATGATTATTTTTTAACATTAAGGGGATCTTGATGCTCCTATGTTTTTATTCTCTCTATGTTGTTGTTGTTCGTGGCCGTGCAATTAAAGCTGCACGTTGAGTCGGTTGTCTGATTAGATTTATTTTACAATTATTTGTAATTATTTGGCTCTAAGGAACATCCCAGGGACAGGACACAGTCACTTGCAGTTAAGGCTTTTGAACACCGTGTCTCCCATTGCTTCAGCTCCCTCCTGCCTGAAACTCCACTCCCTGCTCTACGGGAAAGCTCCCAAGGAAAAACTGCTGAGCGCACGGGGACGGAGCAGCTCAGGATCCGACTTAGAATCGTAGAATCATTTGGGTTGGAAGGGACCTCTGAAGGTCATCTTGTCCAACCCCCCTGCAGGGAGCAGGGACATCTGCGACTAGAGCAGGTTACTCAGCCTCGTCTAGCCTGACTTTGAATGTCTCCAGGGATGGGGCCTCAACTAGCTCCCCTGGGAAACCTGTTCCAGTGTTCCACTACCCTCATGGTAAGAAACTTTTTCCTAATATCCAATCTAAATCTACCCTTTTCTACTTTAGAGCCATTACCCCTCGTCCTTTCCGTACAGGCCTTTGTAAACAGGCCCTCTCCAGCCTTCTTCTAAGCTCCCTTCAGGTACCAGAAGGTCGCTATTAGGTCTCCCTGAAGCCTTCCATTACCATAACTGGGATCGCAAGTTAGATTTACAAGCTGCCGTTTGCTCTGAAACCAGAGCATGTACTTTGAGGAGGGAAGACCTCACGCTTGGGGTTTAGATAAGGATAACCCAAATTTGGGGGTTGGTGGGGTTTTATTTTGGAAGGAAAGCGGCAACATCCAAAGGCATGATCTACCCACTGATATCACAATTCTTTATCAATGGTCTTTCAAGTTACAACTACATGAACACTGCAAACATGCTTTCACAAAATCACTGAATTTCCTAGATTGGAAAAGACCTTTAAGATCATCAGTCCAAATGTTAACCTGGCATTGACAAGTCCTTGACTAAACCATATCCCTAAGCACTATGTCTATGNCAAGTCCTTTTCTGCCGGGCAGTTTTTCAGTCGCTCTCAACTCTGAACTCCATCCTTTGTGCCTCTTACTTATCTCCAAATACCCCTTGGCTGCTAAGTGGTAAAAAAGGTTGTTAGATACAACAGCTTGTTCTTCAAAAGCTCATGGTAATGATATAATGCACTGTTGAAGCTACTGGCATCCTCCATCTAACGTGGCTGCATTTTAATGAACCAGTGCTGCTTATCCTTCTCTAATCTCGTGGGGCAGCTGTTAGGTTGACAAACGTTTGTTAGTAACTCAGAAAATCTTTGGATGGAAAGAAATTGCTAGAGGATTTTCAAAGGTCAGTCCTATACAATAGGAATACTACCCTTTTCAGATGAAAACTGACAAATTTCACCCAACGCCTGATAGTGCAGCACTAATTAAGTGAAGCGGTGAAACAACCGTGTTAGATGAATAAGGCTGAGCCCCAGGAGATCAGGGCGGGAGAGCACAGCTCTGTATCACTTAACCTAGGACAAAAATACCAAGCTTATGTCAGCCTCCCCATGTCCACCCCTGATAAATGTTATCTGCACTATAAAATTCAATCCGAGAGGAAGCTTTTTCCCCACTATGACCTCCCCATTTCTACAGCATCCCTCCTCCGGTTCTGTGTCTCCATCCAACCCAGATGCCTGAGCTCTCCCAGGACCAGATCCAGCAGCATCCTTGGGGAGAGCCGAGAGCTGATGAAATGGGGACACCTGCCTTGCATTTTCTGCACTAAATTCATTTTGCTAATATTAGGTAAAACACAGGGATGCCATTTCCATCTGCTGAAAGGGAGAACACACACAGACAGAAAGGGCAGGCAGCATCTTTACAAAGTGGAGTCATAGAACGGTTTGGGTGGAAGGGACCTTCAAAGGTCATCTCATCCAATCCCCCTGCACTGAGCAGAGACATCTGCAACTAGAGCAGGTTGCTCAGAGCCCCAGACAACCTCACCTGCAATGGTTCCAGGGATGGGGCACTGACGGCCTCTCTGGGTAACCTGGGACAGGGTCTCACCACCCTCAGCGTCAACAATTTCTTCCTTCTCTCCAGTCTAAATCTCCCTCTTTTAGTTTCAAACCATCACCCCTTGAACCAACCTCAGAAGTGCTTGTATAATACAGATGAAGAAGAAAAACCTGACTATCTCACAGAGGAACCAACTGGGAAAAGCCCAACTTTATTTTGGCAATAATATTCATTGTCCCTGTCTCACTCTTCCAGCTGTCCTGTGTAGGTGGAGCACTCATCACAAATGTGTCAAGCCAGGTATGATCTCAGTATGTTGTCCTCCTTGGAAAAGCCATAAAAGAGCCTGTAACAGCCACACGAGAGCCTAAGAAAGGCGCACAAACTGCAACTCCCTGACCTTATTTAAAAATAAATATTAAAAAAAGAGATCAAACCCCCAAACTTTTAAAGTATTAAAGCCCAGCCCTCTCTCTCTGGCCTTCACTCTTACGACTCCACTCACTAATTCATGCACTTCTACTGCCACTGGAGAAGACACGTTGCTAGTCCCTCGGTCTGTGCTGAGAAGTCTGGCAGCAAATGCACTGAGAGCGAGCTCAGGGATGGATCTGAGAAGGGCTGTCACATCTCATCTGCGAGACAGAGGGCATGCAAAAATCAGCAAGGCGGTTCTGGAGCACCCTTGAGGTATCCTCTTCTTGCTAAGCCCTCAGTTGCCAATGCAATACCAGGTCATCGGCATCAGTGGGAAGGAAACGCAGCAACATCCACCTTAGAGACACAGAGAAGCACAATGGGGAGGCAGAGCATCTCCAGGGGAAGAAGAAAGTGCTGGAAACCCAAGGGATGCGCTCCCAGGGGATTACTGGGAATATATGCTCTCTGCTCGCTGTGAGGCAGAGCTTATCTTTCTGCACTTTGCTCTCTGGCTGATAGCCCGGCTGCTTTAATTAACAGAGTGCAAATCCTCAGTATTGTGGTGCAATTACTTCTTCAGCAGGTTCCTTCTCCTTCTACTTGCTATCTGTCAAGCAGGATTTCCACTGCAGCAGTAAAACAAAATGCCTGGCAGAGCAGGTGCGATTATTTTTAAATTTGTTAAAACTGGCACGTCTCGCTGTTTGGAATACATTACATCCAGCAACGCTTGGTGATGTTGTTCAGCATTTAAAAAGCTGCTGTGTCCCACCCTAGAAGAGTTTTAGCACAGGCATTCATATCCGGGGGCTGAAGGCATCCAAATGAACATTATATCTCAACTACCAGAGGAGGGAATTGAGGTCAGACTATTAACTTACCGAGCAGCTACTAATAAAGCTGATATATAAACCTGGTGTATAAGCAGAGCTGAGAAGCCATCGAGTTTGCAGGTAGGTTATTTTTTTTGATGGGAAGAGGATCGAGGATTTATTAATGCTTACGTGGCTGGGAGCAGCAATCATAAAGAGCACTGAGGCACGCAAACTCACTTTGGGCTTCCAGTTTTATTCCAGACTAGAAGCTTTCTGGGGACCTCCAAGATGGGAAGGCTGAGATCTCACTGGGAAAGTTCTGAAGGGTCTGGAGGAAATGAAAACAGCTTCCCACCAGCACGCCTGTCCTCAAATCCATTATCTAGAGATGAGAGCTCTTTTATGTAACGTTAGGAGAAACGAATTAGCAAATCCACATCACGATTCCCTAATCAGTAACTTATCTCTCATTGTTCTCGTTCCATGAGTACAGCTCATCGAGAAAAGAAATTTCCATCAGCTTAAATATCAGCGAAACAGATCTGGATATTACCCTGAATGTGCTCAAATAAAGGGGAAAGGCATCTTCACCAAACACACCATCTCACCTCAGCAAGCAATAAATGTCTTCTCACTCCGTGTAGCAGAGCCAGTTGATGACAAACCAGGATATAAGCCCCAGATGGGTTTCTGAGGATCTTCCTTTTGCTCGTAGGCTTCAATTGCTGGGCCCTAATTGCTGGAAGCCTCATCTGAATCCTCCTTCACCTGGTCCATGTCCCACACCAGCCCACAGAGGAGCAGAAGGCAGCAGCGAGAGGAGCACCATCCTCATGCTCGTCAAGCCATGAGCTTTGTGGTGGGCAACATAATGTTCTTCAACACTTGGCTCACCCCGAGATTTTACTACTTAGTGATAAACTTCTGTTGCTAGTCAATTAAAAAGTAAAACGAAATTAAGGGGGAAGAAGGGCTTCCATCAAGAGGTAGTTAATACATTAGTGACAAACACATGGTTGGGATGAATACATGCTACCAGAACCACCTCCCACAACCCACAGCATGGGCTGGGAATTAAGGACCAGTGAGCGTTAGAAATTACAGAGTTTGCATAAATGAGGCGTAATTAAAAACAATTCCTTTCATAAATTTCTGATAAAATCAACCTAACTATTACCAGGGTTTTGAATCTAATTTACTTCGTCACCTGCATTCAAAGCATGAGGAAAATGAGCCTTATGGCAAAGAATTGTCTAGCTGACAGCTGTTACATTCCCTAGAAGAGTGCTTTTCTTGTTCCCTGTTAGCTCTCTGCTTTCACAGTAAAAGACGGGGCTGTTCCTTACTGGGAGATAAGGCAGGTTTCCACCACTGGGGCTCTGGGCAGCTCAGGAGATCAAAGCTAGGATGAGCCCTTTCACATCAAAGCTGGAAAGTGAACCCACTCTCCCAAAATGCTTTAAACATTCAATGTCCAGAACAAAAAAAAATTTCCTTCTATACATGAACTTCAAAAGCTCCTCAGAATTCAATTCAAATGAACATTCAGAAACCTGAAGACTTTCCTAAACTGTTTGGATCTGAAAGTGTTATCTGGGAAGCCTAAGAACAGTTGTACTAGATTTCCCAACTTTCTGCTGCTAGTAAATCTGGGAATAGGTGAAAACAGCATTTCTGTGAGCTCATAAGGAGATGAACAAATGCCCGCTGTAATGACCAGGCACAGCTCCCTGCTCTCTGGGCCTCAGTTTCCCTCTGGTTTATAAGCAAAATGCCCTTGGCTCCCTGCTTACAGTCTTTTTGCCTGTTTCAGGAGAAGGGAAATATTCCTGACCTTTCTTAACAGGAGTAACAGATTTTAATTAACTGAAGGCTTTAAACGAATGGAAGTGACTGTCTTTTCCCCTGATTTTCTTATGCTCTCTAAAAGTCCTTGTGGGGACCCCTTTTTGGGTCCTTGTAGTTAATCAGGACTGATTGTTGCAACAGGAAAATTGGTGACGGTTTGAAACTGAAAGAGGGAGATTTAGACTGGAGAGAAGGAAGAAATTATTGATGCTGAGGGTGGTGAGACCCCGGCCCAGGTTGCCCAGAGAGGTGGTTGCTGCCTCATCCCTGGAACCATTGCAGGTGAGGTTGGCCGGGGCTCTGAGCAACCTGCTCTAGTTGCAGATGTCCCTGTTCAGTGCAGGGGGTTGCATGAGATGACCCTTAAAGGTCCCTTCCCACCCAAGCCAGTCAACAATTCTGTAATTCCAGTGACGTAGCAGTCATGACAACGGGAAAACAAAACTGCAGCCCTTGGCTCTGAATCCAGCTGCTCTATCACTTTTCTGCTTATAAATCACTTTTACACAGGATGAACACCCTCCTTCAGAAGCACAGGAAGGAGCCAGGGACTGCTTTTTGGAGAAGGGGAGCGCTCTGCATGCATAGCACGGCTGGGAGATCCATCAGGCCTTATCGGTAACTCCAGAGACTGAGCTCAAGAAAACTGAAGAAAAAGCATGCATCACTTAGATAAGGGAGAGCAGCATCTGCTTCCTGGCCAGGCACGGGCAGGTACCGTGGGGAAAAGCGGTGAGAGACCATCCAGGTCTCCATAATAAGTAATGTTGTGGCTGCTGTGCTGCACCAATGCCAGCCCTCTGGTGAACTTGGGAATAAGTCACCATACTCTATTTGAGAGTTGCAATAGCTTTGCTGATCGATCCCACAGAGCTCAGGGAGGCATCTGTGAGCTGCACTAGACACGTAAGAACAAGCAGTGATTAAAACCTCATCTCTTTCTCTCACCTTGTACCCAAGAGTTACCTTCCTCTTTATAACCTTCTCATGTCCCTCACAGTTGCCTCCCTGATGTCCCAAAGTCCCATTTCCTCTTCCAGCAAACTTAACAACACAGATATGTTGGGGTTTTTTTTGTCCCATCCATTTACTACCCACAAGCTGAAGCCAAATTCACGACCTTGGTGACTACAGCTCGCTCCTTCTCTCCTGTGCCTGGGGACCCATCCACTTCTTGTGGTACAACATAAAGATACAGCCGCTCTGGGAGACAAGGCTGTCTTCGCTTCACAAACACCGTGCATTCTCTACAGAATGCACAATCGGATGACTTTGCACAGCAGAACCACCCCACCAAGACAGACAGAAGCATGGAAAGAAAGGAAACGCGGATACGTGGGCTCTGGGGCTTTACTGGAAGGCAGAGCTTGCAGTGAGGTGGATGTCAACGCACGGTGCCACATGAACTGAGAAAGAACTGTAATAAACTCACAGAGAATGAAAAGAAAGTGAAAACAGAAGGGGGAAAAAAATAGAGAAATGCATCCACAAACTCAGGTCCATCTTCCTGCTTGTTCTACTGCATGGAATAATTTGGAGACATTAATTATTCTGTTGTTATCTAAACAGGCACATGCAGGTTACCGCACAAACCCTAGAAGTAGCAGGAATTCAGCCCTGGAAAATAAATGTGGTATTTTGCTGCTGCACTGACTCCGTGCCAAGTCCTATTGTGCCGCTTTTGTCCCCATAGCTGTTGTGACAGAGTCTACTCCAGAGCACAGAGTGTTTTGAAGATGCACAGCCAGCTTTAGTGTTGACAGTTAAAGGATTCAATGTGAGGGGAGTGGTCCCTGCGACACCTTCGAGCTTTCACATGGAAGAAAAACCATCTGATGACATACATACACGGAAAGGCAATTACCAACCAGCGCATGGCATGCAAGAGAATGAAACGCTGGGTTTTGGCCCCAGCAGTGGAGTGTTGAAAGGGTGTTCAAGTTAATATTCTGAGCACAAATCCCTCAGAAGTTGGCGCTGCTTGTTCCATTATCAGAATACATTCACGCATCGCTGCACCTTTGCTTAGGCCCTGCAGTGACAAGCATCTGGATTTTAGCATTGCAGGTAAAGTAAGTGGCAAATCTGCTCCTTCCTCTTCTGCTATGCAGCAGTAAATATAAATATATATATATATATGTATCAAGAGAGCAAAACTGGCAGGGATTTGCAAAGTGCTTGGCCTCTCCAGCAGCACCATGCGCTGCAGGCAGCAGGTGGTGCTACGTACCCAACAGCAGCACATGCACATCTTTGCAGCCTCTGCTTAACTCTCTTCAGTAGCTCCTTGTCTCTCTTGAACTGGTGAGCCCAGAACTGGACACAACACTCCAGAGTTGGCCTCACTACAGCAGAGTAGAAGGGGAGAAGAACCTCCCTTGACCTGCAGGTAACACTCTTCTTAATGCACATGATCAGCACAGAGAGTTTTACTCTGTTAACTCATGATCCCTGTGAGGACCTCACCCTGGATCACACACATCACTCGAGTTTAGTTCGACTTACTGGTAACTGCACAAGCCATTGCTGTGCAAAGGTGGCTCTGCTCTTACAGAAAACCAGACATGATGTTGAAGGACAAGCAGAGAAGCTCATGCTGGCGCCATGGCACACTACACACTGATCTTACAGTCTGCCCAGGTTCTGTTCCTCCTCATCTTAAAGGAGCCTGTCAGAAAGATGGAGACAGACTTTTGAGCAGGGCCTGTAGTGACAGAAGATGGGGTGATGATTTGAAAACTAAAAGAGGGAGATTGAGACCTGAGAGAAGGAAGAAATTTGTTTCCACCAAGGGTGGTGAGCCCCTAGCCCAGGTTGCCCAGAGAGGTGGTCAGTGTCCCATCCCTGGCAACCTTCCATGTCAAGTTGGCCACGGCACTGAACAACCTGCTCTAGTTGCAGATGTCCTTGCTCAGTGTACGGGGGTTGGACTAGATGAGCCTGAAAGGTTCCTTCCCACCCAAACCATTCTGTAACTCTACAATTCTTAGCCAGAATTATCACCTAGAGACCCCATCATGCTCCTTAAAATTGAGATACCAAAGCACCTTCGAGGATTTCTGCCAGAAAGGATGCGCAAACCTCAGGCATCCATCCTTCTGCAGCAAGCTTGGCACGGTATGGCTGTACAGATGCTGCCCCATCAGAGGTGAAAGCAATGACAGCACCTACCCCTCATCTGCTCCTGATTAACAACGGGCATTTCAAGGGACACCACGACCAGCCAAACAGGTCCGTGGATGCAGCAAGGCTTCTGGATTAAATGCTTCCCAAAGATGATTCCTTTTTAAAAGCAGCTAAATGGAATGAGCTTTCTCAGCCGGCCACCAAGCCAGCAGAAAAGGACATTACGCCACTGGAACTGGCTGCAGAGATCAAAGCCAGCTACTTATTCTATAACAAAGCTGAAGGAAAGGATTAGTCAGTGCCGAAAGCCACGGGAGCTGGCACTGGCAGTGAACCCAGCTAAATTGCTCAGAAACGCCTACAAGCACACACCACCGAACCCTGGAGGAAGAGAAGAAAGCCAATGGCTGCAGGGCTTTTCTAGCTGTAGCTCTGTCACTGAAGGACCTGCCCACACGCAGAAGACAAAGACGAGTTGGAAGGTCAGGTTGTAATTTCCTAAAACGTGAGCAGAGGTTGTGAAAATACTGGTTTGGGCTGAGTAAGGTTTCAAATGTGGGAAGCCCTTTCAGAGCTCAGCTGGGTTCATGGGCAACGCTCCACGCATGACATCGGCAGCCCACTAACTGGCTTCCGAAGTAACACAACCGAAAGCCAGTCATTACTGGGAAAGTGGGAGACATGTTAAACTGGCTCAAAATAAAATGAAGCTGGGACACGACTAGACAGTCCTGCTCCAACACACCCCCCCCAGCAATACACCCTGGCACCAGGTCAGTCTAAAACCTCAATTATGAGCTAACGAGGATAAATCTCACTCTTCCTTTACCTCCAACGTACCCAGCTCAGCAGGCTCAGATGGTGCCACCCCTCAGCCCATGCATCCAACATGACGGATTTGAGAAGGGTAACATCAGCCACCACCCCAAGCTGCACGCAATGGGCTCAGGACAGGAAAAAATAAGAAGAAATAAAGGCAATGTTGCTTGGAAATCGCTGTTTGAGGTTCAAACCCCCCTGTAAAGAGAGGAAGGATTTGTCCCCATGAAGCTGCTTGTCTTCCAGAAACCTTTCCCTCATGTTTCTTAGACCTCATTGGCAACACAGAACTGAGCCCTCGCAGCCTGAAAGCAGCGGCTCCTCTTGCTGACAAAACCTCGACTGATCATGAGATGCTTTCTCCTTTCTCTACTAAGGATGGGGGCTGGGGGGGATAGGAAGTATTGAAAATGCACCTTTTCCAGTTTAAGAGATGGACCAACCTGAAGATGCTGGAGTTGGATGGCAGAGGGTGCCTACAAGGGGATAAAAACTAACTTCACTTGAGATGGCAATGAAATTTAGGGCTCTCCCTGAGCTCAGTCTTCCCTTTCCCAGTCTCCTCCCATCTCCAGGGCATGACCCACAGGCTGACAACCATGGGTAGGAGAGAGGAGGTACTGGGGAGAGGCAGCTGAGCACACCATTTGCTTTCCTATCTCAGACCCCAACTCCTGGGGGGCTTTGAGGAAGTTTCTGAAAGGGAAAGGGACAATTTAATTGCTGCGTTAGAGGACATACGGCTGTTCTGAGCACAAGCTGCTCCAGAGCTTCATCACCTCGCTGCACGGGGCTTTGTGCTTCCCCCACCGAACCAAGGGCAGATGAAGCACTGGGAGCTTTCAGAAATACATATTAAATACATCAAACCAAACTCTCTTCAGGTAACTCTGGTGGCTCAAGCTCAACTCATTCTTTTAGGTTTTTCTGACTAAAAGCAGAGTACAAACAGGGGAAACAATTCCTGTCCCCCTTCCCCAATCCATGTCCTGCTCAGAGCTGCAGGGAAGATGGACAGTGAATCAGCTCTGGAGGACTTGAGCTGCTAAAACCAGGTACTGGATTTATTATCATCTGGACTCATTTCTATGCTGTATGTTCGCCGAGCAATCGCAGGCAAGTGCCCCGGCAGCACCCAGAAATCAGCAGCACATTGGAGATGAGCACACCATGAAGCACAGCAGGATCTGAACCTTCTTGGGTGCATCTTATTAGTGTTTGTGTGGGCTGGATGTGGGGCTGCCTGAGTGTTTTATTTGTTTCTCTTCACTTTTATTCATGTAGATGAAGATGCTGTCAAGAACTTGCAAAGCAGGGTGAGGTTACTCCTGTCACTGCCTGTACACTATTTAGAGATCCTAGTGCAGATCATAGAATCCCAGCACGGTTGGGGTGGGAAGGGACCTCTGGAGATCATCTCGTCCAACCTCCCTGCTCCAGCAGGGTCACCCACAGCAGGGGGCCCAGGATCACATTGGCCAGGAACATTTGGAATCTCTCCTGGGAAGGAGACTCCACAGCCTCTCTGGGCAGCCTGGGACAGCCTCTGACACCCTCACACCAAACAAGTTTCTCCTCCTGCTCAGATGGAACCTCCTGGGTTACACTTTGTGCCCGTTTCCCCTTGTCCTGTCACTGGGCATCACAGACAAGAGTCTGGCCCCATCCTCTCGCCCCCCAGGGGCCCTTTAGCTCTTGCTCAGCATTGCTCAGATCCCCTCTCAGGCTGCTCTTCTCCAGCTGAACAGCCCCAGGGCTCTCGGCCTTTCCTGGGCCCAGAGATGCTCCAGGCCCCTCAGCATCTTCTCAGCCTCTGCTGGACTCTCTCCAGTAGTTCCTTGTCTCTCTTGAACTGAAGAGTCCAGAACTGTACACAATACTCCAGCTGTGGCCTCACCAGGGCACAGTAGAAGCTGAGAACTTCCCTCGACCTGTTGGCCACACTCATCTTCATGCATTCCAGGATACCACTGGCCTTCTTGGCCACAAGGGCCCATCACTGGCTCATGGTGAACCTTTTGTCTACCTGGACTTCCAGGCCCTTCTCCACAGAGCTGCTTCCCAGCAGGTCACCCCTCCCCTGTACTGGTGCAGGGGGTTGTTCCTCCCCAGGGACAGGACCCTGCACTTCTCCTTGTTGAACTTCAGGAGTTTCTTCACCACCCAACTCTCCACGCTGTTCAGCTCTCACTGAATGGCAGCTCAGCTCTTGTGTGTCAGCCACTTCTCCCAGTTTTGTACCTCTCTGTTCCTTCATTCAGGCCACTGATGAATATGTTTTACAAGCACTGACCCCTGGGGAACACCATAAGCTACAGGCCTCCAATTAGACCCTGTGCTGCTGATCACAACCCTCTGAGCTCTGTTGTTCAGCCAGTTCTCAACCCACCTCACACTCTCCAGGTTCCTCTTCCTGGGTGAGTTCTCCCAGTGAAGTGCTAGAGATACAAACACTTGCAGAACGCAACTTTTTAAGCTTGCACAAACAAGACTTCTCTCTTATAACCTTTGTTTTTTGCTGCGACACTATTTAACATAAGATGGGAACCATTTTTACAGCTGAACTCTACAACAGAGGCACTTTATAACACAGGGTAATCTACCTACATCTGTTCCAGGAACAACCTTGAGTGACTACACACACAACTTCACATTAAATTATATCTGCACCTAGTTCCTTCAGGCTTGGTACGGGGCCAGAATATTTTATCCAAGAATCCTGTGCAGCTGAGGAACCTTACTGATTATTCAGTCAATTATGCCATCACAAGAAATCTGTATCTAAGGAAAAGGTTTTAAAAATCAAATACATTCTGTAGCCATGTTTATCTCATTATTCATGAAAGATTCAAAGATCCAACACAGCTTTGAGCTTTGCTCTCGAGTAACTCTCAGCTCACCAAGGAAAAGAAACCACATAACCTGCCCTGGAAAACCAAACCACGACCAAGCAGCACCATTTGCAAATCAAATTTCAAGGAGCTGATCGATGAAGTAAGGCCAGCTCGTGCGGGAAGGCTAAAGGAGGAAGCCAAAGTCTCCTTTGAGTATGTGCTGCTGTTGAGTTGCTCCTTGCAGTCAGATGATGTCTGGACCCACCTCAATCACAAAGGGGGCAAGGAGCACCCAAATCTGCACCCATCCACTTCTCTTTCCCTCGCCTTTTCTCTGCATAGCTCCGTGCTTTGGGACTTGAATGCAGGGCAGCTCCTTGCACCTCAGCCTTACTGGAACGTATTTCTCATACAGAGATACGGCACTGCTTCAAGATCTGAGAGAATTGGATATTCCCCATCAAAAGACACTTTTTCCCCCATAAGGAAATCAAATGCACAGCTCTGCAGTTTCTTTTGACATCAGCAGTCATAAGGCCTTGTGCTTCTTGCCTACCCCACACACCCGCCTGCCTCCTCCCCTAGCTACCACATCCCACACAGCTCGACTGCCAAGGCTCAGATAGATCCTTACCTCTACCTTGCGAGTTCTTGTTGCCCTTCTCTACAGCAGGTCTTAGGATCTGTCACTGCCTGATGAAGCCCAGGTATATTTTCATATCATTAACATATTAACCATCCATATAGATGAACACTACAGACTCCCCAACATGATTCAAACACCCAGTCTGGATATGGACTTAGCAATAGGCACTTTGGTGGGATGGATGCCTGGAGGCTGCAGTGGGTCAAATCTCCTATGAGAGATCCCAGAAGAGCTGGGCTCTTTTACAAAGTGGAATACAGAAGAATGAGAGGAAAGCATCCCTATGATTGAACCAACACACTCCCTTCGGAGAGGAGCCTGGCAGAAGCTCACTGTGCTCCAGCCATTCCCCAGCACTCGGCCATGAGCACAGTGTCACCATCTGCCATCCCAAAGCAGGCACGAGACAATTCCCTTCCCTTGAACAGGGCAGTGCTGACCGTCCCCCACAGCACACCAACCTCAGCGTAGGGCTCAAAGGAGACATGCAGCAACTCGCGTGTGTCCATGCCCCCCAGAAAGCCAATGAGCCTCCAACACAATAGATGTGCAGATGACAGTGGAGTAAAAAAAAAGAAAATTAACTACGACCAACAGAAACATATTTTTCTTTCACAAAAGCCACCCATTAGCAACACCAAGGAGAACAATCCCTACGGTTCAGCTCTGAAGGAGTACATGGTTTGTCAGCAGACACAATGCAAACATTTTGTAGAATTCAGGCATTCAACAGGACTAATGCGAAAGATTATTTTGCAATTATCCAAGCAATTTTCTCTCCTCATTGTCCCTGGACCATGAGAGTTTTTAAATGCGAGCAGAAGGATTTATTCATCACAATAATAATAAAACGAAATATTAAATCAATGAATCTCTTTGCGTGAAGCATAAAGCTCACATTGCTATTAAGTTTAGTAGCGTCCTGTCACATAAACCACGCAGTTCGCGTACTTAAGTACCATCTCCCTCTTTTATTTTCTCCTTCCCTAATTGGTGAGGCATTATCCTTCCATTTGTCCTCTAAACACGGCCAGATCCAGAGAGCACAGCGTTGCTTTTTGTTCCTGGCTCTACGCCCATGCGGTCTCTACGAGAGCACGTGGAGGGTTATATTTAAGATTGATTGTTGACAACTGCCAGCACAAAAGTTAGGCTGGGATGACAGAGAAGCCCTCAAGTAAATAAATATGGACCTAAGAAATAGTTTAGGGAGAATTAACTCCTTACAAGCGATGCTGCCACTATGCAGGCAAGAAGTTGGGCAGGAAAAGGGATGTAGCTGGTTTTTGAAGGTGTCACTAATTCAGTTTGGCTGGAGAAAACCAAAATCAAGCCAAACCTACACAAAACTCAGCAACAGTCTCTGGTGCGTGGGAGCTGTCACGGGGGACACCCTGGCCTTGGCTTATGTTTCCCCCTGTTTCGGTCTCTGCCATCCCTTGCAATATAAAGCGCTAAGTGCCTCTTAAGGCCCTCGCTGGAAGCACGGCGTCAGCGGGGCCCTCTTTTGTTTTTATAAAAGATTTATCTGGTAAAGTGCAGAAACAGTCACTACTTAGGTATTTATAAGGTGCCAACTGTCCTTGCAGTGTGACATGTAAAGAGCCGAAGCGGAGGTTTTCAACAAGCAAGAATCTCCAGCTTTAAACCTCAAGAGTCCTATCAGGCTCCACACAAGCAATTACTGTTTGGCGAGCGCTAAACACCCACCACCTCCAAAGATCCCGTTTTGTTACAGTTAAGGCTCTCCTGCACGACGGCTCCTGTATTTCCTAACCCTGAGTTCACACATCCACAGAGCAGAGCTGTCCACCTCTGAACATCAGCCTCCCTCTGAAGTCTGTAGAGAGAAAGGGGTGTTTCTAGAGCAGGAGCCACGGGTCATTCTCATGCAAACGCCAAAAATGGGTCAGATGAGTCATACCTGTAATTTCCCTGTTTTTCTACGCTGATAAAGCATCCAGATGAGGACACAGACATCCACAAGATGTCACACGAGACATTTATGCTGTCCTAGATGAATTAAGCTGAGCCGACATGCTACAGAAGAGCTACAGTGAACGTTAACACACAAATCCCACCACGAAACAAGACCATAGTAGCCACATCTTTCTTACCATGATTGGGACGCCAATGTCTGGCCACAAGAGATCCTCAGAGGGAAGTTTGGGAGAGTTCCACACTACCACAACTTTATTTAAGTATGGGAGACCATTGAGCCTTTCTAGGGAGTTCATCAACACTTCCTCTCTCTCGTAAGTCAACATCACTACTGTGAACTGCTCCCGGGGGACATTGCCACCCAAAGCAGCCTGGAACTCCTTCCCAGATCCACCTGCTCCTCCACCAATTGGTCGAAATCCAGTCCCAGACCCCAAAAATTTTGCTTCTGATGGTAAAACAGGGTCAAAGGGAGTGTAGGGGAAGAGGTGGAAAGGCCCCGGAGCAGAATTCCAATTCCTGTAGATGTCCATTGCAGTAAGGGTGAAATTGCGGAGATATTTGGGAGATGCGTAAGGTGGTTCTGTTTCCACAGGCCCCAAGTCCAGGTCACCGTTGTCTGCCATATTGGGGTCTGTACCAGCAGCTTTACCAGACCGGTGGGGAATCTCCACAGCGGTTTCTTCTCGGATAGGAGCAGCTGGGATTTGGATTCGAGTCCTTATGATAGCTAAGACTGTGCTGAACACATTGTCAGAGGTGGAGAAGTAGGTCTCCCACAAGAAGCGGCCCTGCCTCCTCATAGCAAGGAGATCGTTGTCAGAAATGCTTCTCAGAAGAAAGTGCACTTCTGTGATACGTGGCTTTGGTATAATTAAGGCTGCCTCGTTCCACCGGATCACATCATTGTAGGGTAGCTGAACTTGTTCTCCGAGAACCACCGGGATGGCTCCAACTTCCAGAGCCTCAAACAGTCTCATGGCACACCCAGCGGAGATCACTAAATGGGTGTCCCCTGGAGTGATTATCAGTGCAAAAGTAGATAGCTTCAGTAGCTCTAGTCTGTCATCCCTTTCTCCACACAGGGCCCACTCAGTGGGCAGACTCGCCTTAGGCTGGTTCTTACACGTGAACTCCACCAGAACAAAGTCCAACTTGCTGTCCTGAACAGCCTTCAAGGTGGTAATGATCCGATCGTCGTAGTCAGCTGGGGCATTGCCTTCTATTTCCTCTTCAAAAGAGCGAACCTCTTGCAAGCTCGACCGGAGAGACTCGATCTTCTCCCCCTGGAAACTAAACAGGTATTTACGCTTGACTGGCACCTGGGGTGGGATTTCTAGGAAATTGGGTTCAGACATAGCGTGGACCAGAGGCGATATCACAATATCAAACCCCGGTCGATACTGCACATCATAAAAGGTGGACTGGGCAACCATGGCGCGCCCCGTGCTGATGTTGTAAATGAAGTTCTGAGTTTCCGACTTCCTTGATAAATTGATGATGAGATGGTTATGTCCATCAGTCCTCCAATATGGCAAAGAGTGCAACTGTTGCTCTAGTTCAGTAGGTTTTGGCATTACGGGCTCTTGCATTTCCCCCACTAAAATTATATACACACAAGCAATATTTGCATTTTCAGTAACATAAACATTAGTTCTGACAGTTGCCTCAAAGGCTTGTTTAATTAAAGGGTCTAAGGAACTACCAAAAGGGTAATCGTCACTGTTGTAGACATAGACTGGAAAGCCAGATGTCAACGGGCAGCGCGAGTAGTCAAAGCAGTTGTGTAGCCTGCAGTTCCGATTGGATTTTGGCAGGGGGAAGGTCGCATCATCTTTGTCTGGCAGCAGCCGGATGGGCAATGAGAGCTTAGGCTGGTTCTGAGCCATCAGCTCTTTGTAGGAATGCTCCGTCTGACTGATGACGTTCTTTAGCTGCAGCAGGTCCTGCTTGGCATTTTCAATGCTCTTTTTGCAGGCCTCGATCTTCAAGTTGAGCTTGGCGATCTCGCTGTTGAGCTCCTGCCGCTTGGCCTCCAGCTGGAGCAGCTCCTCGCTGACCGACTCGCGGATGCGGCACAGGTCTTGCACATGCTTTACCTCACACAGCTCATTGCCGGTCCGAGGGCCAAAGATGCGCTTGCCGGCATCGTCCGCATCATCGATGGTGGTCAGGTAGTAGTGGGCAATGAGGGGAAAGAACACGAGGATAATGAAGAGGGTGAAACTAAGCCAGGTGAGTCGGATCCGACTGGACCATCTCAACACCCACGGCTGGCCTCCGTTCCCCACTCCCCCATTCCGCAACATCGTATATCCAGTCATGAGTTCAAAAGTCGCTGTGTGCCCAATCACGTTGGATCAGTAGCCATAACCAAAAGAGTTTTTATAGCGAGTCTCTCGGAAAAAAATGTTATTGTGCCTGCTTAACGAGAAGCCAATAGAAAGGGAATTTCATTTTCTTGTCTTGCTGATGGCCTTTCTACAGTCGTTTTGCTGCAGGCACAACTTTTCATCCCGTTAGACTCAATCATTGACCTTCTCACCCACCCGCAGCCCACCCTTGGTCTGCAGGGAACCTTTGCTGGAAGTGTCACAGTGTTGTCATGGTGATTCGAAGTCTCGACCGGCAGAAGAAAAACACAATGGGATCAAGCCCAACTCTACCGCTGCTGCTCTCGACATCCTGCATTACCATCCGATGAATATGCAGAGGCACCAGCCATTGTGGAGAAGGAGCCAGAAGAGACTCGTCCGAATGTCAGTCTCTCTCATCGCTGCTGCACGGCTGATGCTTTGCCATTCCTACAAGAGAACAAGCATATAGTCAGACGACGCAAATAAAACAACCCCGTAGTGACCTAAACATCGCTAGTTTTTAAAAGCAACTGTCCTCTCTGCAAAAGAGCAGCTGTGGTACATGTCTGACACCTCCGGGGTTAATACCAGTAAACCTGAAAAAGCGATGGGATTCATTAGACGCAGACACATGGCTTTCTGCAGGCACTCTGCTTTTCATTAGGGTTGCACGCTTCAGTGGCCACACCAGGAAAATCTCAGCGCCTGGCTCTGGTTTCTCCTATTTCTGCCGCTCTCTTGCTGCGTAACCTTGCAGAAGCTGCTTAAACATCTGCAAGCCTCTGCCTCCTCTTGTACAAAATGGAGATATTAATATACACCTGCTCTCTCTGCCCGCCTTTTAACGGCTTGTTGTGATCCTGAGACATGGCAGCGTTGTGAATTTGTACTGCATAACTGAGTGTAATCACTATTGTTCTGGTCTAGTGACTAGAGCTGATGAGGAATTTTTAGATGAAGTGTTTTGCTTTCATTTCCTGCTGGAAAATTTTGATTCATTGCAAGAGAAAGTTTACAGGGAACGTGCATGTGTTGGTTCCCATTACCTCTGCTGGCTGACTGTATCCAAGAGAGAATTTCTGGTCGAAATTGAACAAAGTCTACTCTGTACATCAAAGCGAAGGTGCTGAAGGTAGGATTCCTGTGCTGGGTACCACAGCACTCAAGTGGTATCAGCTAGCTCAGATGCATCTTTTTGCTTTGAAAACTCTGCTCTGGCACTGAACGCATGGGCATAAAACAAAAGGACCTGGTAAAATAAAGGATTTTGTAGAGCGGTTGGTGTTGGTCTCTTCTCACAGGTAATCAGCAATAAAACAAGAGGGAATAACTTCAAGCTGCAACAGGGTAGGTTTAGACTGGACGTTAGGAAAAAATTTTGACAGAAAGAGTAGTTGGATACTAGAATGGGCTGCCCAGGGAGGTGGTTGAGTCACCATCCCTGGAGGTGTTTAAAGGTCATTTAGATGTGGTGTTGGGGGATATGGTTTAGGGATGAACTTTGCAGAGTAGGGTTGATGGTTGGACTCGATGATCCCAAGGGTCTTTTCCAACCTCAATGACTCTACGATTCTATGAAATTCAGCTCTAAGAGTTTGGTCTCTGCCAACAGATTTAAATCTAGGGCACATGAATATGCTGTCACTAGAAATTCTCCCCTTTCATTAGCATCCTCCAAGGCACTTAAGTTTCTGGGATAATTCTTTCAGAGACTGGACTTCCCACATCACTGAAGAATATAGTGCTGGGCTTAAAATTGACTCTTGCACAGCCTCAAGAGAAGCTTACTCATTTCCGCTCCAATTTTTAATTAGAGGGAAGTCATCTACACTGGTGACGGTCATTTTTCACTAAATCTATTTAATACTCCCCTCATCTACTCATCAAGAATTAGCAGAAAGAAGGCGAGGAAGCAAATCTCAGCTGAAACAGAGATCTGGAAATGGGCCAAAGTGAAACAGAAGTTCACCTTAAAGGAGCAAAGAGAAGGCAGGAATAATTTTCAGGGTAGTATACAAGTGTGTGTTGGAAAAAATAAATGGAAGATTTGATTTTAACCAGGAAAAATGATAATGAAAGGGGAAACAAGTGGAGTAACAAAGCACTAGGCCTAGTTTGTTACATGGTCATTTGTTGCCAGTAACTTAGCGCCCCACGATTAAATAGGAATTGCCCCCAACCTGACCCCCAACTGCAGTGCGGACACCTAAAATTAAGGCAGCTTTTAAATTCATAACGCTGTCTGGCAAACAGCACTGGTGTAAATCTCAGAAAGCCGGGAGGATAAAAGGGCTAAAAAGTCAGCAAAAGGCTAAATCAGCTTTCTTGGATCTTGGCAGCAGAGTCACCGCGGGCAGATGGGGGAGGCTTTGGCTCCGCTAGCAGGACATTTAATACTATTCGCTGTGCACCAGCGTGCGCTTGCCCGGCCTGGGGGAGAGGCTGGTGCTGAATGTAAATCCCCAGAGGTTTCTGCGTGAGGCTGTCAGTCGGGCACGACGAGCCCTGGCAAGAGCAGCACGCTCACATCGTGCCTCTGGGGCCGCTGCGATACACCAGCAGGGTGTTGGCATGCACCAGGGTACGATCCAGGAGATGGAAGGCAAAAATAACAATAATTTTAAAAGCTTTTAAAGGCTATTTTTCTACCTTTTTTCCCCTTTCTGTGTTCTCCCCAGGAAATGAAGCTCGTGCTGTCACTGGCCATGTGCATGCACCAGTCAGTCAGTCATAGAATTATTTTGGTTGGAAGAGACCTTTAAGATCATGGAGTCCAACCATTACCCCAGCACTGCCAGGGCACCACTAAACCATGTCCCTCAGCACCACAGCTCCACGGCTTTGAAACCCCTGCAGGGATCATGGGGACTCCACCCCTGCCCTGGGCAGCCTGCGACAGGCCTTGGCAACCCTTGTCGGGAAGAAATTGTTCCTCAGGTCCAACCTAAACCTCCCCTGATGTTTGAACCTGGGCTCATAGGGGCTGCAATGATCCTAGAATTGCTACTAGTTTTCTGCAAACCACTGTCCAGGAGATGAAAGCTGCCCTATTAACTCTTTTCCTAAGGGAAAAGCCAAAGCATATGGCCACTGGAACACAAGCGAATCTAAAAACCAGCTTAACTTCAAGGCACACATGGGAAAATAAGCTCTGCTCATTTTTTTGTTTGGAGGTGTGACATGGTTAAGGGTGCTCAAACCCTGCAAGGCATTGAGACAACACAGAAACAAGGTAACATAAATGTGAGAAAAAGAATGAGGAGATGCCTGGACACATTGCTTTGTGCTGGTCAGGGAAAACTGCAGCCTTGTAGGCAGTAAAGGCAGTTCCAAAGGTTATCTGCTGTTACTGCATCTAAATCTTGTTCCTTGTAGCTGCTTTGCCCATTTATGAGCCCTAAACAGCAATGAAATCGCAAACTGGAATCCCTAAAATGGCAACTGGGGTCCTTGAAAAGCGAAATCCATCACCCCACACATGATCCTCCGCAGCTGTTCTGCCACCTAATCCTTCCAGTGGCTCCTCCGGTCCTTCCGTTCAGTTGACACAAAACAAACTTTATCCTCCTGACCTGAAAACGTGGGCTGTGAATTGAAAAAAAATCTGTATGCTGAGAAATCTGAAGCTGACAAACTGATTCTGCCACTAGCTTGGAAAAGACCACACGGGACAGATCAGAGCAGGCTGGGGAAGGATTTAAAATGCAACACGCGCGGCTTGGGATCAGTTAAAAGTATCGACTGTCAGTATGAAATATGTGCTGGCGATAAAGCAAGCACTTTAGACACACTCTCAGACTCTTCTTCATTACTGTGACTTTATTTCTCATCAACTTGATAGAGCCTGACGCTGTAACGCATTGTTATTAGGGCTTCAAAAAAATAAGCAAAGTAAAGATCTAAACTGTGGTTTTACCACGAGAGACTTCAGTGTTGTATTTAAAAGCAATAGGCAGCCTTGGGGCTGCCAATACTTTTGGGAAGTATAAAAATCAGGCTGCTGATTTTCATATTTCCCAAAAAGACATTTGGGGGGAAGAGAAACAGGTTACTTGCTGGGCTCTCAAGCCAACCCATTCCACTCACTCCCAAGTACTATTTAGCCCTTTAAACTTACAAAGCCCCACACTGTGAATCTCTTGTTGACATTATAAAACAACGTTGCTGCCTCATAGACCTAATTACACACAAGCACACACACACAAAAAGAGGCAGGAAGAGCTCTTGGGAAATCAGAAGCTCAATAATTACCAGAGCCTCTTCCCAAATGCCAATCTGACTAACTCCTCGGGCACAACAAGTCTCCACGCTGCAGTTCCTTCTCCCACAGCGCAGGGCTGTGAGATGAAACTGCTGTTCCAGCACAGAATCCCAGCGTGTAGGGGTTGGACATGACCTCCGGTGACCATCTCCTCCAACCTCCCTGCTAAAGTGGAGTCACCTAGGGTAGGCTGCACAGGAACGTGTCCAAACAGGTTTGGAATCTATCCAGAGAAGGAGACTCTGCAATCTCTGGGCAGCCTGTTCCAGTGCTCGTATCTTAGTAATATCTTGGTTCAAATCTCAGGCGGCATTCCCAGCTTTCCTCAACTCCACAATGGGTGTTCCCCATGCTGGTGAAGTTATGGAAATACCTGAGATTCTCCCTCATTTTGGATTTCTAGCAGAAAGAACCAGGCTAGTCTGATCTGTGGACGTTTGCGGAGTCATTACTCTGCAAATGTTCAGCCACCAAAGTCCTCCTGCAAACACCTGAGCAACCTGAGCACACCTATTTCTCCCCACCCTAGACCTCCTTTTGCACATCTCCCTGTAAGATCAGGGAAATATTGTTCCTTTCTCAGCATATTTGTGAACAGAGCGTGGAAATTTTCAACTTACAATCCTCCAGAGCTTAGCACAGCAATAAATAACCATTAGGCAGAGTACGGTGACACAGACTGCACTGAACTTTCCAGGAGGAAAATCCACCAGGGATCCTGCATCTGCTAAATTAGAACTCTCAAACTCATCCTTATTCTCTTCCCTCATCAAATTATGGGTCTGCAGTGTTATCGCTGTTCAGTTACCTCCAGAAACTTCCTGCTGTGCTGGTTCTCTTCACCGCTCCCACCTCTGCCACGCCGGCTCTCTTGAACAGCAAAGGATGTCAGGGAGTGCGTATTAACGGCTGCTGTGTTTTATCTGTCCAGTCTTCAACAGTTTCTATTGCCAAGAAATCTGTTTTTCACCAGCACTAAAAATGAAACCAAAGAGAAAAAAAAATATTTTAAAAAAAGGAGATGCAGAAAATTCTGCTAAACAATGAAAACACAGCATATTGCCCCTCTTTAAAACAGGATTTTGAGTGAAATGGAAAAGAAATGAACAGAAAATAGCCCTTCTGCAATAACCTTCTACTTGCTAACGCTCTCAAAGGAAAGGATTACACCCCAAATCTCCGATTGCTTTGGGAACAGGAGCTGCCGAACAAGGAGAATGCATCTATTAGGTGTGTGCTTTAAGGTATGTTTGAGAGCAGATCTTTCGAAAGAAGCAGATGGAAAATTCACTCTGAAATGCTTTGCGTGCTACAGCCATAGGGATCACCACAAGGGATTTGTACAATCCCGAGAGCTCACAGGTACAGAGAAGTTCTCCCAGGCTAAGATCAACGCTGCTACACGCACAACTCATAAAAGTTCTTGTAATCTGTAAATTCAGGGGATAAACTGCATCCCCGACTTTAGGAAGCTTTTATTTAAACCAAGGAACATTCAGCACACTCACAGCTCCATGTGAAGCCAAACCTGCTTCCAGCCACACTCCCCATCTGCAGCTGGGTCCATGCCAGTTAAAGGGGTGCTGGACAAACACTCCAAGAGAGCCCCTCCATGTGCTCGCTCCCGCAAAGTCAGGAAAGCACACGAGCTGAAGAATTCCAGAATCCCAGACTGGTGGGGTTGACTCGTGGTGAACTTGTTATCCACAGTCCTATTCTTCCTGCTCCAAAGGAGGCTCAAAACTCAGCTGGATAAGGCCCAGATTCAGAACCTCCAGAGGTTTCTTCCAACCTAAATGATTGTACAATTCTGCATTTGGGCTCTCAGGTGGCAATAACGCAAATCTGTGAACAGAAACCTGGAGGGAAGATGTCCTGGGTCTGCCCCCAGCTCTAACGTTGTCTGTCTCCAGCACCCAGGGGAAATCACACAATCTCCATGCCTCACGCAACCTTCACACCTCACACAACCTCCATGCCTCGTTCTCCCTCTTTACAAAGAAAGGTGAGCTCAAACTCTTCAAGGGGGAGAAGCGAGGAACTGACCACCTGGCTTACAGCTTTTTGTTCCCCATCTGAAGCACAGGGACAAGAGCAGGCTCCAGGAGGTGCTCAGTATTGTGGCAAGCAGAAGCTACAGAAACCTCTCTCCGAGATGCTTCCAGGTACCCGTCTGCTTTGCCCTCAGTGAAAGGCAGCCGCTGAAGGCCTGTCATGCTTCTCAGATGAGGTTAACCGAGTGGTTCATGAACATTCATTTATTCTGATGAAATCCTCCAGACAGTAAAACCACATCCAGTTTTCAGAGAGCAGGTAATGGAGGTATGGAGAAATAACTTGCCCAAGGTCACCCAAGAAGCTGCGCCAGCTTGGGATTCACTCCACATCTAATTGCCCTGTCTGCCAGATCGTCCATCTCCCCGGCCTGCCTTTGTCCCGTGGTTTCCTCCTCCGGTGCCTTCTTGCTTTCTGCATAATGCACTGCAAAATCTACTTTATAGAGAGAGCTTTTAGATCTTAAGTTTATTATTTAGTGTTGTTTTCTGGTAGTAAACCAGACGCGCTGCTTTATTTATTCTCCCAGGCTGCACACAAACACTTCTCCGCACAGATACCCAGCTCATGAGCAAATCCTTTTCTGTTCTGCAGCACCAAAAGGCAGAGCAGCCTGGATGCAAAGCTCACCCCTCTCAAAATCTCAGAGCAAGGGACCGCAGGGCAGAGCTTTACAAGAGAGATGGTAAATCCGCACAACCACCCAGCAGCTGCCAGACTGTTTTCCCCAAGGCAAAAATCCAAATTCCCTCACCTCCCTAAACCGCCATCGTCACCAGTTCCTCAGCGGCAAATAACCATGCGGCAGAATCTAGGCTCCTGCTCTCCGACAGATGCTTCAGGTTGTCATTAAGCACAAATTTTAGATTTTCTTTGTCCTGGATAAGTTATAAGAAAAAGGAAATATTGCCCAAACAGCAGAGAAACCCACAGAGCATTTAACAGCACCTCACTCTGCAGGGGAGGGTGACACTGGAAAACAACCTGTCGCTGTGGGTTTTCTGGAAAATCTGCCCATGTCCTGCACATGGCAAGTAAGCCAGTTCTGGAGACTGAACATCTCCCTTGAGGGGCCTCTAGCAAGTGTGAAATCGTAAGGAAAGCTTCTTGTGGACTTCAGGGGGCAAGGAGGAAGTGCAGCAGCGAGTCCACATGACCTAGGCAAGCTGGGAAGTTTACACCCATGGAAGGCCCATAGAAACTGGGGAACCCTGGGGGCTGCTACATCCCAGCAAGGGGCAGTGACAGTGAATTTGTCAGTGCTACATGCTCAAATTAGTTGGTCTAAGCTACTCCAAATCATAGAATCATGGAATTGTGGCTGGAAGAGACCTTCAAGATCACTGGTAACTGCTAATCCAGCACTGCTAGGGCACCACTAAACCACATCCCTCAGCACCACATCTTTAAGGATTTTCAATCCCTTCCTGGACACTGCCCTGGGCAGCCTGGGCGAGGCCTTCACAACTCTTGTGCAGAAGAAATTGTTCCTCATGTCCACCGTAAACCTTCTCTGGTGCAACTTAGACCATTTCCTTTTGTTCTACAGCTTACTCCTCCAGAGAAGAGATGAAACCCCACCTGGCTCCAACCTC
>WEIS01070645.1:1449-30142 GCA_013389965.1 Todus mexicanus
ATGTTAAGCCTCGTTCATGCAGAGCTATTGAAGAGAGAGACAAAATCAATATATCTGTACAGTGATGAAGACACCAAGCCAGAAACCATGAGCCACCAACATCTGCTGTACAGGAAACTAATATTGCAAAGTGTGACTGTGCCTGAATATTTATAATACTTGAAGATAAATGGACATTACGTCTAATAAAAACACAATCAAGAGCAAAAAAGTGTGACAAAAAATTATATATGTATAGTAAGCATATATACATATATAATGCTTTTATGTTACTTAGTTCAGCACAGAAATCAAGAGGATTGCATCCAGGTTTTGCTGTTTTGAGTGAAAGCTGCTCGCTCTGGGGTCTCTGTAAAGTCACTCCTGCTGCCTGGGTACAGCAAAGCTGAAAGCCTGGGCTGGTCAATGGCCCAGGGGAGACACTGAATGGATTTTCCATTCAACTGCTCCCTGGCAAGGGGCCTTGACACAGTATAGGCTGGGAATTAGGCTGTACCCACTCCAGGAATGAAAGTTTGGATGATAAGTAACCTCCTGCCTCTGCTGGGGAACCTCAGGAAAAGATTGTCTCCCTGGTCAAGAAAGGAAATGAGTAGGATGGGACACAGCACAGAAAATAAGCATCACTAGGAATCCCTCAGCATGCACTGTTACTTCAAAAGACTGTATCACAAATTGAGGCGGTTGACAGGAGAGCAGCCCAGATTGGTAAGCCTTTCTTTCAAAATGGATGAAACCAGTAACAACAACTCTGTGTGGAAAGATAGAGCCCAGTAATGTAATTGCCCAGGATGATATGTACCTAGGAAGCACCCTGCACTATATAGTTCCACCAGTTCCCCCTTTGACATTCACTTACTTTAATATTAGTCATGTACCACCTATGAGTCCCCATGTATGTCTAGGTTCCAATGACATTTGATGGATAGCTAAGGTGTAATTAATCTGCCTAAAGAGTCTGGGGCTGTGCACAATGTCCTATAGTATTCAAGACATCTGAATAACCCTGGCAGATATGGCACAGAGGTATGTCCTGCTATTAATGTCTTTATCTCATATATGCAAATACAGTTACCTGTGAAATCCCTGACCAAACTCAACTCATCCTTCCAAAGCTTTAATGGTGGGAGTTACTTAGAATGTAGAAACCATGTTTCAGTTCTTGTCCTTTCCTCAGGGAGATTAAATCCAAATTTGCTCCTCCTCAACAGTGCCCTAATTGCTAGCTACAAGCCAACTTGAACAGGAAACAGCATCCTTTTGTCCAGTAGGAATTCTGCCATTATGTATGAAAATGAAAGATTTCTGTGAACATGTGGGAATGAGTAAACATGATATTATAACCTAAGGGCTCTATGTGGGAGAGCAAGACTATGGTGCTGACATTGCTCAAGGGACTTTTTCTGTTTTGCTCAATGTAATGCATAATACTTGAACACAACATCAAGCAAGTCTTGGAGCACTTACCCCACTGGTCACAGTCAAGCTCATCCATGTTCTCTCTGGTGTCATAAATCTTTTTCTTCTTCCAACAATTCACCAAGTGAGAAACCTTCAGCTCTCCTCTCTCCAGGTAAAGCTGCAGTCTTGGGGCTATGGAGTGGACTAGAACACCATGAGGCAGGCTCTAATGCCCAAGCTTGGGCACCGATGAAATGCAGGTCACCCTGACACAGTGATGTCCTGAAAGAAAAGGCAAATCCTTCCTTAGCTCTT
The DNA here is from genome assembly GCA_013389965.1 of Todus mexicanus. Taxonomy (NCBI): domain Eukaryota; kingdom Metazoa; phylum Chordata; class Aves; order Coraciiformes; family Todidae; genus Todus; species Todus mexicanus. The sequence goes on from WEIS01070645.1 coordinate 3,166, forward strand.
GAAAGAAAGGACATAGAAGTCTCTTTGAGAGTGTATTCAAGACTATGAATCCCAGATGACAAATAGAAACTTCCTGGCATCCTGGACTCAGGTGCATGAACCCTGTAAGAGTGACATCTAAGGTACATTCCTGACAGTATTATTATTTCCTGTAGGCAACTGAGGAACTCTGTTTGGGGAGCATGAGTTATAGGCAAGAGCTATAATTCTTTCCCTTTGAAAAAAATATACAAGGCTTAGCATGGTGCCCACCTCAGTGACATAAAATGTCCCTGAGAAGCAGCACTGTCATTCTCAGACAGTATGGAGTTTAATGTCTGTGTTCCCCCTTTGCATTCTGGCAATTTGTGGTCTGCCAGTTAATATGGCAAATTGTCCAAGGGAGCCAAGGGAATAATCTGTTCTAGTCAAAAATGGGGGGGGTGGGGGGTGGGGGGGGAATATCTGAACTTCAACATGTGTGACAGCAAAGCTATACAATCTGTGCTGGCTTAAAATAAAAGGTAACCCAAATTTTCACAGACAACTGATTTTGCCATAAACTTTAGAACCATGGGTTATCTATCTCAAACCAAATCAGTCTCACAAAGGCTATATCAGCCCTGATGCTTTACTGGACAAAGTCTTGTGCAATTACAAGCCAAAGTCCTTGGCCAGAGGTAGAGTACATGCAAGCTTAAGTATATCTGAAAGCCCTGGAAAATCAAGACTGTCCTTAAGACTGGCTGAATTAGTTCCTAAATAGAAAATGCTGCATCTGAATCTTTTCTCATCCTCTGTGGAGATCACAGTGTGTTCTGAAATGTCAGATAAAGCCAGTGTCAGGAAATTTTGTTATACATTTTTGTTATTTAACTTTTGCATGATGATTTTTGCAAGGATTCCTCTTGAGGCCTTTGCACTTGCACACTCTAATGATGGAACAAATCCATGGTGGCTCACTACAGCAAATCTAGTAACAGAGTCCCTCTTCCCTGCCTCCTCCTCAGCTGTACATTAGCTGCCTATATAAATAAACTTTCAGCAGCAATAGCACAATGAATGTGATAGGCAGCAAACACAGTAGGAAAAATGGCAATAATTTTGTATTTTCTTAATAAAATGCGATAAGAACACTAACCTCCATGACAGCATTTCCTTTAGGGCTAAATACCAGCTGGGTCTTGACTCATAGTTTCTTTGCTCTTCCACTTAGGTCATATCACCAAGAAACGCTGTCTTTATCGACCATTAATTTATAGGCCTATCACTCACTGCTCAGCCTTTCTCAAAAACAGGCAACTTCTCTGCAGTGGAAAAGTAAAAACACCGTCCATGAAGTGGTTTTGGCATCTTTAAACTCAATTTGCTTGTGTCACGGTTTGGGGGTAGGGCACCCCCCAAATCTGCAACAGAACGCTCTCCCCTCCTCCCTACCCAAAAAGGGAAGAAAAGGAAAAGAAAGGAGAGAGACTTATCGATTAGGAAAGGAAATTATAACAGCTCTACTAAAAATGAAAATAATAATAACAATAATAATAAAAAGTAAATATATACAAATATGTACAAAACCAGTATCAACCCCAACCCCCTCGATGGTAAATACATCCCCATCCCCACTGATGCTGTGGAAGGGCCCAGCAGCAGCCGGGAACCGGGAGCTGGATTCAGGGATGCGGCCCAGAACCTGGGGCCCAGCCAAGGCCTGAGCCGGGGGCTGAGGCCGGGGCCGGAGGCCTCAGGGCAAAGCTGAAGCTGCCAAGGCCAAACCAAGCGAGGAAGAGTCCCGAAGCCGAGAGAGCAGCTCAATCTCAGAGAAATGGAAGACGAAGGGCAAAATGGCAAAAAGGCCAAGAGAGAAGAAGGGTCGAGACCCTCGTGATCTCTCAGCTTTATACCAAATATGACATATATGGATATGGAATAACTCGTTGGTTATTTAGGGTCACCTGTCCTGTTCGCTGCTCCCTGAAGGTGCAGCCTTTACTTTTCTGCACCCCCTATGTGGTACACAAAATCTATCAGTGACCTTGGTTTACATACCAATGCTTGGTACTAACTATAAACATAGAGTGTTATCACTGCTAGAAGCAGACTCTGCCTGGTAAACACGCTACTAACTTCAGACAGACTTAGCTGTTCTAACCCAAACCAGGACAGCTTGGAGCAAGGCTGTCATTTCTTCTGGATGGAAAGGACAAATTCATTGCTGTAGAGAAAGACTACAGGACAGCTTTCAGCATGAAGGTGGCTTTTCACTGCATACACAAAAACAATAGCATTTTACACAGATATAATAAGTAGAATAGTCAAAAATAGTACCCACAAAACCAGTCAACTCTTCAACATTTTCAACATTTGAAACAAGTGTACAAATTATTTGGGAATGACCAGAAGGAATGAAATGGATCAAAATGTCATCTTCTCACTTGAAATGATGAATAACAAGCAGAGATGTGTCGCCTAAAAAGGTTTATTTTTCAGCGAGAATTAAAACCAGGAGGCACCATTTTTAGCCTATTTTCTTTCACACACCTTCAAAGTCTGCAGGGTGTAATCCTGAAAACCAGTTCGTAGACCAGGGTGAAATGACAGCCTTTGGGGAACCAACAACACCCACATCCAGTTAATGTTATTGCATGATCTATTTCATGGTTTGGAATTAATTGCAACTGGGGCATGGAAAAAAACCTGAAGCCTAAAGTGGTTTTTCAAATTCATAAGGAAGTATTTTTCTTTGAATAATAATGTTATTATAAAGTTATGATCTTTCTCTATTTTAAATAAACCCTTTATTTTCTTTCAAATTTCTGCTACTTGTGGCCAAGGGCTGTCTGGTGCTCTCATCTTGTGGGAAATTGCTGGCTGGAAGCAGTATCGTTTCTATAATTGCCACTTTCACTGAAACGGTTCTGGGCACTCCAGAAATACCTTCAAGTATTTGGTCATAGGCATTAAAAGTTGGAGGGACAGCTAATAGCTGATGGTTGCTCCTGAATGCTAGAAATGGGCAAGCCATTTGAAAACCTCTTTTTAAACATCTCAGTATGTCTCACTTTTCTAAAACCAAGTCAATTTGCTCTCTCAACTGTGCATATGACAGAATGGTACTGACCTTTACTGCTTTGTAAATACTAATGGTAAACCTCAAAAAAAAAATCAAGTGAAGACTGTTGCTCTGTACTTTCCACCATAAAACCCTGCCTGTGGAGATTCCTCAAGCATTTTGTACATGAATGAAGCTTTCCAGCATGCCCTCAGGTCAACAGGCCACTCCTCCTTTCAGTTGTTTAAAAGTCAGAAATCCATCCCAACATTAGGGTTTCCTTTGTAGTCTCATGGAGGGATGGGTACCCTTAGAGAGACATTCAGGAATCCTAAGATGAGTATCCAAGGCAGGTGAGTGTTCCTCCTGTCAAGGTCCTTTGGTGGCACAGGAACCTGTGTCCCATCCAACACCCAGCAACAAGTGCTGGAACTCATCCCACCTTCAGGTCCAAACTGAGAATTGTTTTAATAGCTTATCTGAAGCAAAACAAGTTCTTTAGGAAGACAAATGGTTAGATCTGTGTAGGCAATGAAGTCTCAGGAAGACAAATAGAAGCCCAAACTTTCTGTGCACAAACAACAGTTCCCAAAGAGGATTGGTTTCAATCACCCTCCACATGACTAGGGTGTTATCTATGACAAGGGTTGCATCCACAAATTTTCAATCTTAGAAACTTCTTCTTTTGACATATTATTACAAAATACGGCCCAAACCCATGTTTAGGAATCTTGCTGTTGGTTTCAATAGAACCAATGTTTAATTCCATTCTTTGTTTCAACACCGACCCATATCCCAATTTGATTTCTGGAAAAAAATGCATTTCAAGGAAATTATTCTATGATCCTCTGCATCATACACACACACCTCAACTCTGTCCCGTATACCCTGAGATATGCCCAAGAATATGAGGCAAGTCATGCTCCAGCAGTACTGGAGCTACCCATGTGCAACTTGGCCAGTAGTAGATGTCAGCCTCTTCATTAGCTGGATGCTGTCAAGTAGAGACACAAAGACTGAATCTTCTGTGCTTTCCCACAATAGGAGACACAAATTTGGGTTTCTCTTTCCTTCCCACATGCTGATTTTCGTGAAGTCTGTAGAAATGTAATTATCTTGGGGACTTCCATCCCACTGTCAAATTTGGTGGAAATAAGCTTAACAGTTACTGGAACAGCTAAACAGATGAGCAGGTATCAGCAAACATAATTCATGCTTCTCTATAAAACCACATTAAAAGGATGTATTTGTCGTTTACAGAACACCAGAAAAGAGCTGAGCCCTGCAAAATGGGGAGAAGAAACCACAGCAACCACCAAAGACCTTCACACTTTTCACTGGACTGTTCACGGAAGCCACTTCCCAGTAATGATTCAGGGCTTAGGGTCCTGACAGGCACAAAGCACAACAGCAAAAACAGGGGGATCATGGGGTGGGAATGAAAAAATTCAAGATTCAAAATCCTTCAGCTTGGTCATTATGGTCAACGGGAAATTTTCCATTAGCAAAACCTGATGTTTTTCTCATGAATGGAAGCAAAAGGGAGAAGTGTTTGATATTAAGAATAGCATTAATTCTTCACTGAAGTGGTGACCTTGTAACTTCAGATTGTGGACACTGATGGAGGAACAGAGGGACACTAAGCAAATTTGCCTATCATTAGTAATGGGTGCAGAAGAGCTGACAGGTATCCTGGACATTTGGTCATATTTTCTCAGGTATGGTGCTTGAGATTAACTCTATTTTAAACAGGAGATTTTTTTTCTTTAAGTAAAGCAAATTGCTGTTCATCTGGGTATTCCCTTAAGCAGCAGTCAGTGTAGGACTATTTTCCATCTCTGGTTATTAGGGTAACACAGGAATACGCAGCAGATAACAGTCCTCTTCCAGCCATCCCCTAGCTGTACAGGGTACATAAAATTTGTGTTCACAAACAAAAATACATTTCCTGATTCCAGGCTTACTGTAATCAAAAAGAAGACATAAATATTTTGAGTCTTAACCTGTAATTTCTCGTCTTTTTTTGTCCTTGTCTCAAGCAAAGGTTTCCCTCTTATAAAGTTTGCAAACTCCTATTTTCCCTGGTGTGAGAAAACACCGAGACATTCCCACACACAGTATTTGGGGTATCTCCATTATTCAAGCTGCTGCTCCATGCTGTTCCTCTGCTGCTATTGCTCCTTTAAGAGCCCTTGTCCTTGGAAGTCAAGTTCATGAAGCTTAATTCGAGTTCTTCAGGCTCTGAAGTGGTGATACACCAATTAACCAAGCAGCACTAATTGCGAGATGGTGCCAAGGCACTCAAGGGAAAACTGGGGAAGTACATGCCGTGAATCCAGACTGTGCTTGCATTCTTTGAGTTGCTGTTAGCTAGAACCAGAAAACAAAAATCAGTGAAGGGCATCCCAGAGGTTAATGAAAAAGGCTAATAGCACGTTTCTCCTCTTACTTGGAAGGTTTAATTGCTATTAAAAAAAATAATAACAATAATAATACACATTTAACGTTCTGCATGAAATTTCACAGATTCCATAGGGGCCTGGTTTGCTTCTCCTGTAACCTGTTTATCATTGCACCCTTAAACAAGATGCAATTAGGACTGGATCTCATTGGGACTGGATCACAAATTATTTTCTAACAGGAATAGCCTTCACAGAAAAAATAAACAAAACAAAACAAAAAACCAAACAAAAANTGCCTTGCCTTGCCTTTGCCTTGCCCTGCCTTTCTTTTCCTTGCCTTGCCTTTCTTTTTCCTGCCTTGCCTTTCTTTTTCTTGCCNCTCTTACTTGGAAGGTTTAATTGCTATTTAAAAAAATAATAACAATAATAATACACATTTAACGTTCTGCATGAAATTTCACAGATTCCATAGGGGCCTGGTTTGCTTCTCCTGTAACCTGTTTATCATTGCACCCTTAAACAAGATGCAATTAGGACTGGATCTCATTGGGACTGGATCACAAATTATTTTCTAACAGGAATAGCCTTCACAGGAAAAAAAAAAACAAACAACAAAAAACCAAACAAAAAAAAAACCCGCCCCAAAACATTTTACAAGGAGAGATATCTGTAAATATAATTTTAAATTCCATTGTCCATCAGTGAAATTGAGATAAGTATTTTTAATCCATTTACTAAAAAACCCTTTCTTTGAGTCTTGCCTATAAGGAAAAAGTAAACACAACTCAAAACCTTGATCTTCCAAATAAACTTTTTCAGAAATCTTGCTGCATTAAAAAAAACCATTCCTTTCCTTTCCTTTCCTTTCCTTTCCTTTCCTTTCCTTTCCTTTCCTTTCCTTTCCTTTCCTTTCCTTTCCTTTCCTTTCCTTTCCTTTCCTTTCCTTTCTTTTTCTTGCCTTGCCTTTCTTTTTCTTGCCTTGCCTTGCCTGTTGAAATCAGGACATTTTTCCCTCCTGCAATCTCAAACTTTGCCTTTGGAGCACTGAATTTAGAAGTTCCTCAACCTGACTTCTGAAGTTCCAACACTGTGTTTCAGCTAGACTTGAGCACATGGCCTGTCTGTAGATTAATTAAACCAGGGTGAATGCCTGTTTAGCTTTCAGAGAGTCCAACTTAAAATGCCTTAATGCAGGATTTGTGCAAACTATTCAGAAACTTACCTTCTGGAGGCAGAAGAAATAGCACAAAAAATTGCTTGACTCTTGAGATGCTCAAAACTATGAGAATCTTGTAAAATCAGCTTGTGTCCTTAATGTCCTTACCTCTTGATTCTATACATGTGAGGTTTTCTCTTTGTTAATCCCAACTTCTTCAACTTTCATGGTAATTCATGGCGTCTACTTTGGGAATAGATAAAAATCCCTCAAAATCTCACACATAACTGAGCACTTACATCCTCTCAGAAGGGCATTTTATGTGAAAGTGAGACCCACATTCAGGTCCTTACATATGGAGAGATGTCTGAAGAAATTTAAGTTCATCGCGGCATGGAAGATTCCATTTCATGCATCAGTCTTGCCTTTGTTGAGAGGGATCTCTCCCTTTAAGAAAGGATGCACCGCTCAAGTAATATTTGTAAAACTGGTCCCTCATGGTCTGGTGATTGGAAACCACAGCTGTGTGTCATGAACAGCAACACAAAGGCCGTGAACCCACTTTGAAGCAACCTACTGGCATCCCCAAATTAGAGGTGATGGCGAGGAAAGAGTGAATTGCTAATTGTGAGATGGCTTTGTTTAAACGTGCTGATAGCCAAAGGGGCTAATGCACTGGCTGCCTCTGGCACTGCAGAGATAGCTGTGTCCCTGGCTGGGAGATCACAGTGCTCTGAAATACCCTTCCTTCCTACGGAGATGAAAGTCATCCTGGATGCACAGTTAATTTATCAAGCATACAGTGCTCAAATATAGCCCATTTATCTCCTTCTAAGTGTTTTGCTTCTCCCACCACCCAGCTTAGCAAGATAATGTCAGTGGTTAGAGGAATGCCGTGGTAGGTACAAGAAAGCATCCAATTACCCATTTTGAAAAATTTCTAGGCACATCCTATTTCTGTCCACAGAATCAAAGTTGCATTTTCCTGAACTGTCTTGGAAATAAATAGGATTTGCATGCTTAAAACATTTCAGAGCTTAGGAAACCCCCTTAGGATATGTCTGATTTTCTTTTCCTGCCGTATGCCTTTGCCTCACACCTTGATGTCAGTAGGGCTCCTGCTGGTGCACACGGAGACAATAGGAGGATTCAGGGTTAGACTGTGTGTGTGCATATCAAAACGGAGGTGGATCAACATGTCAGCCTGCAGCACACAAGTACCAAGTTTCGTTGGCCTCCTGGGTGGCGTGCATTACAGTGCTGAATGCTTTGGTCCATTGCTTAAATTGCATCACATCTGGCAACCAAAGGGGGTTTTACCTCATATTTGCTGCTAGGAATGTGAAATTGGCTACTCTGCACCCCAATAGGAAGTGTACTTGTTTGTCCATGTGTCCAAAACATTTCACAACCTCATACAGCTGCTTTTGCACATCATTTTATACCAAGTCTACACACATCTATCTGAATAAATTCATGTTCCTAACCAAATGTGCGCGAGAATGAAAACCAAACATGCTGCTGACACAGAGCTCAGAAAAGCGAAGAAAAATAGTCATGAACAAGATAACATCTTGCTCTATGCATGATGGACATCAGGAATATAAAGCAGTCTACAACTTTTCCTTTTACATATTGAAGATGGCTCAGGACTGAGCACAGTACGCTAAGAGAGATTTTGCCAATGTTAAACAGAATGGAACAATTCCTTCATGGATGTTTCATGCTTATGTACACCTTCAAGTTCTCCATGCCTTTAGGTTAGCCTGACGTTTCTGACTCTTATCAGCTTGTGTTTCACTATGGGCCCCAGATACTTTGCTGTCTAACCAGTTGCGCTTGTATTTGTTTGACTGTAAAGATAATTTTAAATTCTAACACTGTCCTTCTAACAAATTTTAAACTTTTCTTCCATGTCCATCTAATTTTTATGTTCTCTCAGCATTTAAAGTCTGTCTCTGTTCTGTTGCCTCAGAAGGCACCTTAGTACATCCTCCAATTTGAGTGCAAGACATTTTTGTTACTTGTTTCCTGAGTAAATATTTCCAACATGTGTTTGTCCAGTAATAAGTATTTTCATCTAGACTATCCTCCTTTGGTTTCTAAATGAGAATGGTGCATTCTGGCATAAACCAGACAGACTGCTTCTCCCCCACCCAAAAACCCTTGCCTTCTTATCAAGGAGAATAACTTCTGGAACCTGAGTTGCAATTGAATATAAGCAGCTGCTATTTTTTATTTTCAATGTAATGTCTACACCTGAGCACAAACATTAAAGTCACCATGAAATATAACCCAGGGAATTACTGAGGAACTTCCAGCTAAAAAGATTTGGACAAAAATTGAAAAAAACCCCCAGCAACACCCCAAATCTGTAGACTTGAAAAGATGCCCTGAGAATGCTTTTGTCTCATCCTGTTTCATGTTAGTCAAAGACAGACTGATTAAATTAACCAGGACAAAAGAGGCAAGTGGTGGTCCTTGGATTACCAAGTCCCTTTACCATCATATTGTCCCCTTCTGGACACATACCATCTTTTTTACTCACTGCAGGCAGGATATCCTTTTGCATCTGGTCTCCATTAGATAGTAGGCGTCAGAAGTAGATGACGTCTGCTATGGCTTCTTATTTGTAGTGTTTGTTGCTTGGTACTACAAACAGTGGGCTATTAAAAGAGCCAAATGCTGATATTTCCACCAGGCTTATAACACAAGCTCCAGTTTGCTTCAGTTTGGTTACAGCGGTTTACACACAGAGCTGCATACATTTAAATATAATATTTATTAAACTTGCTTAAGTTTACTCTGAGGTATGACTGAAACACGGTTTATTCTGGCTACACTGGAGAGCCTGTGTCAAGTTTAGAAGTGTGGTGTCCTGCCATGTGCACCAGCACTGCTGTGGAACTGGAACAATCTGCTTCATATTAGCAACCCAGCTTATTTTATTGTGCTTGGCCTGGCCCTGCTACCCGGTGACCTTGAGTCTGATTGCTCTTAAAGAGATAATATGGTCTGATAAAACATAGGAACCTCCAGAAAAGAGGAAGAAGTACCAACCATCGGGGCCTAATTACAGCCCACAATGTATTTCCTTCATTTCTTGGATGCCTGTCATACACAGGCTGCAGAAGCAGCTCTTATGCACCTGTATTTTGGCTGGCAATAACCTCCTCTTCTTCCCACACACCAATAATCTACTGGCAGTTCTCACACAGCAACCGCTGCCTGATGAAGGTGCACACTGGCAAATTCATGCAAAATGCCTTCCTCCGCCCCTCCACGGCTCCAAAAGCAAACCCAGGTTTTCACTGGGATACGGGCTGAGCCAGAGTTGGAGCCAAAACCTTGCAACCATTTTCCAAAAGGTATCTAGATATAGATACCAGCTGGAAAATAAGACCTTTGTGTACATTTGATGAGTAAAGAGATTGCCTTGGGATGCGCTAGCTACATATAATTTTGATTATTTGTGTTATGGTATGGGAGGTTATATATTCCATTATAGAAATCTACAAGCAATTGCTTACTTATAATTGGATCTATGCAGCATATAGAGCATTTTCATCAAATAACCTTTATTTGCCCTACTTTCAGCAGCTACAGGAACATCCCTCATGTGGTTTTTTTTCCATAGACACAAGTCAATCTATTGGAAAGCTCCTAAAGAGCCAAGGTTCTTATCAAGGAAGAGTTTTTATGATACTGCAATCTCTCAAAACAGCGAACATAAAGTAGAGGCTGAGGAAGAGAAAAATGAAACAAACCAATTTATTAGGCACCTTCCAGACTTAAAGGAAAAAATAGATTGCCTGCTCTTTCAAATTACCACAAACCAGCTTAGAATTTTGTCAGTAAAACTAAACAATTGAGAACAGCTCTAGATAAGCCCTAGATATATCCCTTTGCTCTTAGTTAAGTTTATTTAACTCCAGAGATTTCACTTCATTGCGTGTGATGATTTCGAGGGGCGTGAGCATATTGCTAAGAGAGGGGGTGTTTCAAAGCCTCCTTATACTATTCTTACACAGATCACCTCTTAACATGTCAGTACAGGATGCTGAGGATCTCATTTAACAAATTCTTGAAACATCCCTTTTTAAGTTTTATTTTAACCTGATCACATTTTGTTCCAATTCTGTTTAGCTTCTTTTAAAAAGTGCAGTTCTGAAACATTTTCATTTCAATCCAAAAAATATTCCTGCTGATACAGAGAGTTCCCATTTTGATTTAGATTCCTTCCTTGTTTCTCTGGCTTTTACCCCCTCCACCCTCACTCCATAAAAATGGAAACATTTTAAACTTAGATCCTGTACAACTCCAAACAAAGTGTTTTATATGGTGTTCAATCCATAGGAAATCACATTTTTCATCACAAAGTCTTTCGCCAAACATGCTTATCCTCACTGTGTGAGACCTGACAGGTCTGTAGCACTTGCTGCAGCACAGCCAGAGGAGAGGATTTCTCTGCAGTCTGCTGCAGCAATGCTGGTCCCTCCAGAATGCAAGAGGAGCTGTGTACTCCCATGGGTCTCTTGGATAGTGTATGTATTTTCTTCTCATTCTTCACTAGCAAGATACGTGAGAGGAAGGGCTGGCTCGAGCTAGAAAGTGCAATCCTGCCTCTCAGTGCTCCTGCTCCCTGTGTAAAGGTTATACCAATAAGGACCTGGGGAATACTGCCCTTCTGCAAACACCGCTAACTGCCAGTATCTATCAGCTGGAGATAGCTAACATGCTCTGCCAGGAGAGATTGCTTCAGCAGCACAAAACAAACCACTCCTGCTCTTGTTAAAGGACGGAATTTTCTTGTCAACTGTTTTGTCACTGCTATGGCCTCACAGGCAGGGTTGCCTCTGTTTGCCCAACCTTTCTGCCTCCACTCCAAGGAACCTAGCCTAGTGAAAGGTGTCCCTGCCCATGGCAGGGAGATTGGAACTAGGTGATCTTTAAGATCCTTTCCAACCCAAACAGTTCTATGATTCTAGAGTTCTATGATCCTATGACTAAAGAAAAGTTCCGATGGGGGGATATGGGGGATCCCTGCGGAAGAGCTCCTAAATGCAAGGAATAGCACTGACAACCTTTGCTGTACACCTCTTCTCACAGTCCTGGAGTGTAGGAAGAGTCTAGTTCTCCATTGGGTCTGGATGTCCAACCCTGCTTTGCTAGTGTGATCTCGTGTGCTGTTTAAAGGCCAAATCCACAGAAATGCCCCAGTTCCCATTGCCTTCAGGACCCTTTGTGTATTATGGCCTCATTTCCTCCAGCTCTCTGACAGGGTTTTCCTTCCAGTTTCACACCAGAAGAACTGCGTTTCCCTGTTTTCCCCTATTCTAATGCTAACAGGCTGGCAACAAGAGCAGGGGACTTTGCCAACAAGGGGAGGACAGCCAGCGCTGACCCTGCGCGCCAGCCCCAGGGAGGGCAGAGCAGAGGGGGCCGCACAGCTACATGGAGATGATTGATGCTTCTGCCAACAGCAGCACAGGCTGATGTTCAAGGAAAACTGCTTTCCCCCCCAAACAGGAGACGCAGTGTCCCAGAGGGTCTGGGGAAGGAAGGGGTGAGGGGGTCTCTCCTCTCCTTGTGTTCTTTCAAGTGCCAGTTTGAGCTTCATTGCATTCACCAGGAAGTCATGGAAATAATGGGAAATAATGGGAGTCCCGAAGTGTGGACAAAAAGTCCTTGAAATAATGGGAGCCCCAGAGTGTGGACAGTGACTGGGACATTCTGGGATGGAGACGACTCATTTACAAAGGGCTTTTGATTATAAACAAAGTACTCAGGTCCAGGCAGTTTCAGCTCCAGAAGGTCCAAAACTCCTTGAAGAAAATTGCAAGCGACAAACCACCAGTGTTTGAAATACACTGGCTCCCCAGCCCTGCATGCCCCAGCTCTACACGCCAGCTGCTCTGAGGCCTAGGGGCTGCAGGACCCTCCCCTAAGTGGGAAAGCCTCCTAGAGGAGACAACTGCCTCTGGAATTAGGGCTTTTTTCTTTTCTTTTTTTTTTTTCCTTTTTTTTTTTTCCCAAATCTCATGGAAAATATTCACAGCTCACCACTGTGTCAGAGCTGAGGCAACCTTGCTCAAGGCCACGTCTCAAGCTGGTAGGGTGGCATGGGCTGCAAGGCAGGGAAGACGGTGCTGCCAAGCCTCTTTTGGAAGAAGCCCTTGTCGGTTTTCCCTTTCAAGCTCTTTTGTTGAAAACCCTTAAAGCACCGAGAAAAAGGCCCTTTCTCACGACAGCTTCTCTGAACAGCCTGTGAGAGCCAGGAGCTCAGCCCATGGGTGCCAGCAGGCTGCTGGAGGGACCACCACTGCTCATGGCAGGTCCATGGACAAAGACCAGCCCTGAGCAGGGGGCAGGTGTGGGTGATGTCTCAGCACCTACCCAAAGGATTTAGTTTTCGCCTTTTAAGATCTTCTGCCCCAGGCTGAGAGGATATGCCCTTGTCACCCTCATACTTAACAGGAGAACTTGCCAGGATAGGGCCCATAGAAAGTGTCCCCTGTATTTAACACCTTCCCTGCCTACTTACAATAGGTGTTTTATACTGGTATCCCTGGAAACCTAATGCTTGACAGCCTTATTACCAGAGCAGTCGAATGAGGAGAAGGGCAACTTGCGCTACCATGCTGCAAAATGATCTGATGTTCAAGGTTTGCCTGTTTTACTGCCTTTTGTCTTAATGCTAAAACCTAACCTTTTCTTTCTTAGTCTCAATCAACATTTAAATCACAAGTTTAGAAATGGCAACTGAAACTGGTGTGCTGTCTCCCTGCTTCAAGTCCCAGATTGCAACATCTGCTGGGACAAGACTCAAACCTGTGAGGTCAAGTACTGCAGGACACATAGACTCAGACTGAGTTCCTTAAACCATCCCAGCTCCATCTGCAGATCCTGCTCCTTAGGCCATCTGCAGATCCTGCTCCTTAGGCCATCTGCTTCAATGTACTTGAATTTAAACCATCCACAGCCTCACAGGTTAGAGGCCAAAGAATCTCCATCTGCCCAACCAGGGTGGCACTTTGAAACATCCAGGTGGCAAGAAAATCTATTCAGGCCTACAAACTGTTTTATGAAGACCATACAATGGTGTTGTGCCCCTTTACAAGATCAGGTAGTCAAATAAATGAATCTGTACAACTCCAGGGAAGTTACAGGCACCATTCAGACAGAGAAGCAAGTAATATATGGATTTCCTTAAGTTCCACATTGATTAGAATTAATGCAGGAGATTTACTTGTCTTTACAAGTAGTAAAGACACTGAGTAAAGCAAAACCTGAGCCCACATGGATAAACGGCAGCGCAACCTAATGCCAGCATGAGAGGCAGTGAACTACATCCCTTCCATTGCTGGATGTGAGGGGTGCTCTCACCAAGATTTATTTTGGTTTCAGGGTAGTTAGTGAGGGCTGAGAAAAACCCAGCAGTAATAAATGAGTTGTTGCAACCTGCCCTTTCTGCTCCAGCGGTTTCCTGTTTTTGTAAACAGGAAATGCCACGTAACTTGGCGAGGACAAGATGCGATAACGCTGAGGAGTGATCAGACAGTCAACTATGAAACCGCTGTGGTGTCTGCTGAGGGAAACCTACAAGCTGTCAAGAAAGCTACTGGATATTTCGCGATGCAATCTATCAATTATCCAAGATGAATGCCTGCATTTATAAATGGATTTATTTTTTTTCCCCGTCATCTCAGTCTTACAGTAAGCCACCTGGCCAGTGTGAATGTGCAGGTTAATTTCAAGGCAATATATTTTTCTATATAATAAAAACAAGTTGTCTGGTTGTTTTTAGAGAAGTTGTCTAAGCCTGTCCCCATGGGCTCCCCACCTCCCAGGGAGAAGTTGCAATCTGCTCTGTTTCATCATCACTTCTGTGGCATTTCCTACTGAGATGAGTGGCACTGAGACAATTTCCAGACGTGGTTATTTGTTCTCCTTGACCTGAATGACTGCTGTTTTCTAGGCCATTTGCAGCGTCAATCCCAGGATTTGACACTTAGACTTCTCCAGTTGGGGATTAAAATTTTGTGTCTTTCCTTCAGTCCCCATATTAATTTTCAGGTGACAGTTACAGTGGAGCTGTTCCAAGGATCTATTCACTACCAATGTTTAACTTTGCAAATCAGGCCTATTTCACCCATTTCACACAACATGCTAAGCCAGTTTACAAGCTAAAAACCCTTCCCAAACCTCCAACCCTCATTCTGTATGAAGTGTTTAAGAATAGTGATGACTTCTGGATTTGTCTTTTTCTCCATATATACGGAAGATTTAACACCCTCTGTTCCCAGCTGTGCCTACAACCTGCACAGGCAGACTGAGAACAGCTTATAGCTCCAAATATATTTCCCACTTTGAATTCTTTCCACTGATTGTTTATCGGTTCCCCTCCCAGAGTAAACATTTCCATGAAAATTGAAGCAATCTTAAACATGCTCTCTGCAGTGACCTAGTGTCTTACAAATAGATGAACCCAGAGCTCATTGGGCAATAATTTCATATTGTTCATATACAATCTCAGCCTAAAAATGGGATGTGTGCCCCGAAGCCACCTTCTGTTGGGGTTGAGCAATGTGCTGTCAGCCTCCTTCTTTGAGCAGCTGTTGTCTGTAAGCTCAAGAACAAATAAAGACAACCTGAGCAGTTCAGGTCAGCAGCTCTTCTGGGTAACCAGAAGGAGTCCCACAGGCTAAATAAGGCACTACAAAATGGTCTGAAAGTGAGTCTGGAGCAGTTTTGAAATCTTGCCCCGCCTGCAAAGCTGTTGACCCAACCTTGCTCTCTAGGGAAGCTTGCACCACTTTTATCACTACTGCTCCATTGCTGACTCTTTAGAGCTCTATCCCATGAAGGATCTATTCCTCTACAGCATTGCTTGCAGAGGAGGATTTGGGGTGGAGTAGAGTAAGACAGAGCCCCGGAAGGAACATTGTCATGAATCAGAAGGTGATGTTGATTTAGTCATTAAAAAACATTTCCCCAGGGCAAAACCATGTTCTGAAAAGAACATCATGAGAGCAGCAGTCTTCCCATCACCTTCATCTCTCACTTTCATCTGAAGATATTGCTCCAGTTCACCAAGAACATGGTGGAGGAACAGAGAAAGATGGGGAAACCTCCTGCCAGCATGAATACTCAAGCCATCACTTTTTATCACCACTTCCTCCCTAATCCCCACATTTCTCCACCTCTCTGTTCTTGAGGAGGCAACCTTGTGTTAGTAAATGCCAAGGAAACTCAGCCTCAAAGGAAAAGAGCAATAAGCACATCTCTTTATGCCGGCAGCCTCTGAAGGCAAACCGCATCGCTTGGCGCAGCACGGCTGGCCTGCGGCGGGAGGTGAGCTGAAAGCAAACATCTCGGTGCTGCGGCACGTCGGTACATTGAGCTGAAAGGCGTTTGGCTTTGGGTCAGGAGACGAGCTTTCCCGGCACTGTTTGAACAAACACACCCACTCAGGGCCAGGTGTGCTCCCGCACAAACACTTCCGCTGGATACACCCCAACAGTCACCAGCTTGATTGACAGCCCTGCTACAGCCAACAGCACCCAGTGGGGTTTGATGGGGCTGATAAGGACCTCTGGGCATTTCACCAAAGAGTAAGGAAAAAGCCCAAGTGAGTCAGCAGAAAGGTACGATTCCACACAGGGCCTCTGGATATGATTTATTGGACTCCCACCCACCAAAAAAGTAGGAGTGTTTTCTTATTGTCTCTAATGAGTTTTGGATCATGGTTTTATCACAAGGAAAAGAAAATAAATAATGTCGATTATAAAATATTCTCCTCCCCCTAGCTTCGTTTTTTAACATGATTTAAGAGTGCCCAAGGGAAAACATTAAATTCAAACCCCGTTTTGGATTTGTATTTTAGGAACATACAGGAAAACTATGAGATGTGGCATGTTTTGATCCTCTAGCAAATCAAAGGCAGATTTCCAAAGGCAGAGTGAAGCTGGGCCCATGAATTCCTTTAGCCACTGCAGGAGGAAAACCTGCATATCCTGTGTACCTCTATACAGAGTCAAGAATATGCAAGAGAAATGAAACCATTATCCCATGATATTCATGAGAATACACTTACAGCACAGATCTATCAATGACAGTTGCTTAATTCTCTGGAATTTAACTTAGAGAAATTTCAACACAAGAGTATCAAGGATTGGAATATTCAAAATCATCGTACTTCCCAAGAAGCTGTCATATACTTGCAATTTCAGTCCACCCAAAATGATTGGGATAAATGAGTTTCAAATATAGCCATCTGGTATAACTGTATGGCCCCAACAAATGACTTGGTGTGCTCCCAAAACAGCAAGGTCAGCCGCCTGTTGGGTGCTGCAAAGTTTTACGATGTAAAGAAAATTGAAAACAAAAGGAAGTTGGAGATCAAAGATGACCCTGAGGTTTTCAGAGCCTAGCATCCATACGAAACATGGCTCCAAAAGACCTGGAGGGGTCATTTGGTCCATCTGCCTTCTCTAGGAGAGGGTCTAAATTCCCTGCACTGTCACACAAGGACCACAGAGAAGAAAGCCCTTGAACCACTGTGCAAGTGTTCAGTCACAAAGAGCTCTTTTTTCCTCTGATAAGATTGCTTTAATGGAATACAACACTCCAGACCCCAAAGGATTTCTGATTGCATGTGAAAAAATTAAGCTTTGTGAGTGGGGGTGGGTGCTATACTCCCATCGCTCATCTAGCCCATCTGCATCAGGACTGCATTCAGTCTCACAGAATCACAGAATATTAGGGGTTGGAAAGGACTTCGAAAGATCATCTAATCCAACCCCCCTGCCAAAGCAGGGTCACCTAGATCAGGTAACACAGGGACGCGTCCAGGCAGTTTTCACACCCAACAGCACACAAGAGAGAGAGGAACATCACCAGTGACACCAGGTCAAGGTGGAAATATTGAGAGAGATAAGGAAAAGGTGAGATGCCCAAATACTAGAAGACACTAAGATGTTGCTATTGGAGTGGTGGAATTACTTAGGAATTCACAGTGACATAGCAAGATTAGTTGAAATGCAGAGACACAAAATTTTTGATGGGTCTAACTTAAAGCCCAGTGCTGTGAATGAGGAACTCTACTGCTGATCTCAGCTGGGTTTGGATAAAGCCCTACATAGTGTCCTGGGCTTAGGTTAACAAGGGAAGTCCAACTGCACAAGACAGGAATCAGTATAACAAAAAATGGTAGTTACAGCAGGCCACACTTTTCCCATCCTGAACTTCAGTCTCACTGACATGCTGTGGCCTACAAGCTAGAAAACATTTATATATTAGCACAATTTTAGCAAGATACTTTGTATGGTGGCCCTCAGCAGGAGGAGCAGAGCAAAGGAAAGCCTCACTGAAACCAGGGACAAAGATTCCATTGACTTCCCCATCATCTGTCCAAGAATACAGTTCATCCCCAGCTGTGAGACCCTGGTGCACCACCTGGACTAGTGCAGATAATCCCCTCATATAATTTTTGTTATTTCTGCTTTTTTTCTTCCACACTGACACGTGCTACGTTGTCGAAGGAAAATACCAGAGGATTGTATGTTTTAGAATAGTCTATAGTGACAGGCTGTATTTTTATGTGGAGTTTATGTGGTTTGGATCAAAAATCAATGAGGCAAGTGGTTTTGAAATCAGAAAAAATTACTATGTTGCCTTACAAAGTGTTTTTTTCCTTTCCTTAAAAATACGCTTGTTTCTCTCTTTATTGTTTTCCCGTTTTTCTCTTCTGAGGTTATAAGAAGAGTTGACTTGAGATTTCTAGCCAATATAAAGATGTATTGTCCCATAAGGAGAATATTTATCTTGGTTTTTAACTTGATCTATATTTACCTCCTGGGTCAATATGGATGAACCCTGACCTCAACCACAAGTCAGTGCGGGTTTATGCTGGCAATTCACTATAATATGCTTTGAATCAAGTTACTGAAGCACTTTTGGAGTTTTTCCCTGCACTGCAAATTCATGGGTAGGCATGGGTAAACCTGCACAATGGAGTTAGAGCCTGAAATCACTTTGAAAACAAGAGAAAATACTTCAAGTCAGAAACAACATCAGATTGTTTCACTACCTGTTGACTCATTTGCAGTCAGTCGCTATTTTGGGAGGGTGCAATCATAATTCAGCCCAGTAAAGGAAGGTATTCCCTATTTCTTGGCATTAGTTACCACTACCATACATAATGGACAGGCAGGGACACTGGCAGCTTCATTTGCCTCTTCAGAGAGGTGGGGCAGGGGCGCAGGTAGGGACCCAAATGCTCTGTGGTTGGCATTTTTGCATCAGCTCTAGGGGAACACAGCCTGTCCCAGGGCAAAGACAGCAGGTTACGCTGAACAAGGCAGCTGATAGTTGAACAAAAGGTCTTATGTTTTTGAGGTGGTAGAGAGTAGCACTGTGGAAAAGGACTTGGGGGTGCTGGTGGATGAGAAGATGGACATGAGCAGTGTGCGTTTTCAGCCCAGAAGGCCAATCACATCCTAGGCTGCATAAAAAGAAGCATGGTCAGCAGATCGACAGAGGTGATTCTGTCACTTTACTCTGTTGGAGGGCCATGAAAATGATCAGGGGACTGGAATCCCTCTCGTACAAAGACAAGTGAGGGATATGGGGTTATTCAGCCTGGAGAAAAGAGGGCTCTGGGGAAACCTAACAGTGACCTTCCAGTACCTGAAGGGGGCCTACAAGAAGGCTGGAGAGAGGCTGTTTACAAAGGCCCGTAGTGAAAGGATGAGAGGTGATGGTTTTAAGTTAGAGAAGGGTAGATTTAGATTGGACGTTAGGCAGAAGTTCTTTACCGTGAGAGTGGTGGAACAATGGAACAGGATGACCAGGGAGGTAGCTGAGGCTCCATCCCTGGTGATATTCCAGGTCAGGCTTCACAAGGCTCTGAGCAAACTGATCTGGTTGAGCATGTCCTTGCTTCCTGCGGGGGGGTTGGACTAGATGACCTTTAGAGGTCTCTTCCAACTCAAACCATTCTATGATTCCATGATTCTGGCTGGTGACGAGAGCATTGGTGTGAAATAGATGCTCAGGAATCCAAGGGCCATGATGCAGCTGCCCACACAGGTAGAGCTTTGGGCTTCCTGACCCATGTAGACCTCCTAGTCCTATGATCTAGAGTCATCATTGCTATAATGCGATCCATGATCTGTATTTCACCGACCTTACATTACAATCTGGATCAGAAGGAGCTCTTAGGATGTTTACCATAAGGTGTTCCATAGAGGTAAATCAAAAGCCCGTGACAGTAGTTAAACAGAGTAAAAGTTGGGATTTTTAAAATATGTTTTTGGTTTATGCATTTGGATACCTTTTGGGTTTTTTTTTTTCAAGATTTTTCAATGAATGTTGTGATTTTCATGTCATTTTTTGCACCTCACTGATGAAGCTTTGAAGGAAACACTGAATGTTGCATGATTCATAAGAAAGGCATCAATGCTAGCAGGACCAGAACTTCAGATACATGAATCGCCCTGTCAAATATATGGGATTTATCAGCAAGATCAGGGCACAACAAGCAGCAACACACCATGACAAGAAGGAGCTGGGAGTGAAAACTGACTCACAACACAAAATCCAGGGAGAAGAGAAATAATATGACACAAACACCCCGTTTGTGGTTGTAAACACGTGGTAATTGCTGCCATTAGCATCATAACAGTTCCCAGCCCCAGGAGGACCACAGCGCTTGCTAGCCCGATTCATTTCTCCCAAAAACTTCAGCCTGGCCCTGCCAAACACCGCTCCCTGGCTGTACACAGCTCCTGAAAAGATACAATCAGAACAGGCCAGTATTGTATCCCTGGGCTGAAAGGCCAACTCCTGCTCCAGAGATGAAAAGCGATTAATCTTGAATGACTGTTTGTACAGTAACTCTCCCCCTTCCCACCTCCTGGCCCTGATAAGTGGCTTTGTGCTGAGCAGACAGGAGCACCTTTCACACAGCCCATCAGCCCCGAGTCCCTCCTGGCAGCCCTTGGACTGGGAAAAAGAGTTGTTCAGCACGAAATCTGCAGGAGCTGCACAGCATTTGCCTTCTTGCTCCGTGGGAAGAATGGGGGCATGATGGCAAGGGCCTGGCGGCAGCTGCTGCTTGCTGGCGAGGACCTCTGCCATTGCCACCGGTGCATGACCAGCAAAGCACATCACTTCTTGCAGCTAAGGGCTCCTGGCTCCTTTTCAAGCCACTGACGTTGCTGACAGTGATTCAAACACCAAAGTGATCATTCAGACCAACATTCAACGCACATATCATCAAGTTCCCCTCTGTGCACATGTGTGTGCATTTACATTTTAGCATTAGCTGTACTTGTTCTCACCTGGGGCCAAAAGCTGTCTATAGATACGTACATACACACAGATACTGAGAGAAGGATCTTGTATTCTCAGGCGGGATAGAAGAATAAACTTCTTTCCAAAAGCAGATGGGTCTTCTGAGATCCTCATCATATGCTGTCTTATACATTGTACAGCGTTGCTGCTTATGCCCTGGTTTGGCCGGGATGATCACTGGCAGCCCAAACCTAAGCCGCTCTCTCATACTGCTCTAGGACCAATGGGTGAAATTCCCATTTTTTGTACCTATCTGGATCCACATTATCTTTGCTCAGGCTCTCAGGTATTTGGGGACATAGGGACAGACCCATCCTAACGCGTAACACCAGTCTGCCCTCTTCCTATACAGCAATAGCCTTTCATAAAGCAAGAAAGGGAACCATTTAAAAACTATAATTTTTAAGTTTTTGACCTTCATCACCCTGTTTCTAAGACTTGGGCCCAGGAAAAGGAGAGCTGGAACTGGTCTCTATGTGTATCATACCTAAGAACAAGAAACCCAGTTAGAGCCAGGGATTTTACAGCTCAGAATTCCTGCAAATATTTCTCATTTTCTGAATTCTCTGCATTTTACCCCAGAGGCCTAACCTGAGTCCCCAAATCCTTGTTCCCACAGTCTCTAGCTAATACTTCCACCAAGACCCATGCTCTCATGGTGGGAGGGCACAATATAATATTGTCTACGGGCCATCCCACTTCTTAGGACAGCCAGAGGTCAGGCAGAGTATGTTATTTGGGGGCTACCACATCCATTTCCATGGAGCCAAGGCCTAGGAACAGCAAAGTACCAGTTTGCTGCCTAAAATTTCCCATGACTTCCGCATGTATTCAGTACACATCAGAATTTGGCCCTCAGATACTCAAGGGAGGTAATTTCTATTGATTTTACCAGCATTTAAGTACTGTCACGAGTCCCTAAAAGAAAAATCCAGCATTGAATTATCATGAGGACAGAGGACAGTAGAACTGTCAAAAGCTTGGCAAAAGCTCTTTAATCCACTGATTGGACTGTATCTAAAAAAATTTAGAGATAATAAATAATATACAGCCTTGTTAGATGAGTTCTGTTTGGCTAGTGAAAGAGACTCAAGCCAGTAGCATACTTCTCCTTACTGATTCTGCAAATTCTTCACCCTTCAGCAATAATAAACCTCTATGGGCCTGAAGATTTTGTCACCTTTCTATTTGGTGATGAAAAATTTCTAGAGGCAGGTCATTTTGCCACTGTCTGGATCTAAAGTGACTTGAGTGCAAACTGAGTAGAAGTTGTGATTCCTGGAAGATTACCTCTCCAGCTCTCATTTTCTCCAGATATCTTCCCTCTGTATAAAGAAAAGCCAGGCACACAAAGGTGGAATGTCCCAGGAAGACTCCTCCATAGCTTAGCTGTCCAAAGAATTGTATTTAGAAAGGAATCAACAACCAACCACTGATAGGAATTGGGATGCCTCCAAACCCATTTATTTCCTATTAGCTCATCACATCGTGTGGTAGTGTTCACTGTTGTCTGAAATCAGTCATTTTTCATGTGTTTAGACTGAGCCCTCTTAAACACCCCAAATGTATGTACCATCAAACCTGCCTTTCTTACAGAGGCTTTGGACCCCAGACCTCTTGGGCTCTGTGCCTGGAGACGGCATTAGTCTTAACAAGGGCATGATCTGTGATGACAGGATCTCATCAGTGTGCAGCCTGGGAACATGGGGAGGAGGTTGTCCTCCCCTTATTGCTGATTTTCATTGAAGAGTGTTAAACACCCATCAAAAAACATGTCCCCTCCTGTACTACATGCTCCTCAGGCTATGCCTTTTCCAGCACACATTCCTGTTTACATTTTTCTTCTGTTTATACTACCTTTTCAGCAAATCATTATGAATTGACAGAAACAAGAGCTCCACAAGGCTAGAAAGCCACACATGTAAATCTCCCTTCAGGGTCAGATTGCTTCCTACAACATTTTCACCGTGGCTTTATTATCTCTGTTTTCCAACTCCTGCAATGCTGCTCAAGGGTGTGCTTCAGCAGGGTAACTTCCATGATGTGCTGATAAGACTCAGGTGGAATCACTGGAATCCAAGCAGCCCCAGTCAAAGAGGAATGGGGTAAATCTACGGGAAATGGATTCTGCTTACTTTAGCAGCTGTACATTTGAGGAGCCAAGTGAACCAGGCTTCCTAAAACAAGTGTCTATGCATCTCCTATAGGGAGAGAGAGGAAGGTACTTTTGAAGTCTACCATGTGAGGGTCTGCCCAGCTAAAACAGGTAACTGTCTTCATTTACTATGTTGAGACATTTTTACCCACTGTAGGAAAAGTTGTGTCCCAACATGCTTTAGGCAGGTGGACTAGATTCCTCCACTAGTATTTCAAATGAATGTAGAATTAATTACATGTGTGGATCTTTCCAGCCAACAATGTTACCAGAAATCACAAAATCCCATTTTATTTCTGTCCCCAAGATATCAACAGGAAACTTTCCATCAGCTTCAACAGATCTTAAGTGTTTTATATCCCCATAACAATCAGAGTTATTTTTTCTGAGATTTTCAACTAGAACATCACTTGCTGTCAGCTCTCCAAAATTTTACTACCACCTGCAAGCCCCTGCAAATCCCAGCCCCAACTGTCTTTCACAACATCCGTCTATGCATCAGTGAAACCTACAGCTTGTAAAGAGCAGATGCAGCTCAGTAAAGGAGGCTGAGACATCTGAGCAGTGCCCAGGGGCTCTTCCATTTCCAAGATGCCTCGTTTCCCTTTCCAAGAGCTTGCCTCTTCTGTACGCTCCCTCTGCGTGGGACAGCTTCAGGGTGGAAGGCTTCCAGCTCCTGCAGAAAACAAAAGGCAGGCACATCTGGCAGAGGAACTGCAAGACATTCATAAATCACGACTGATCATGGTGTTGCTGTGACGTGCTGCAAGGATCCCTTTGAAGAGCTGTACCCAGCTATAATTCTATAAACCCGGCACCACTTCTGTCTCTCGTGAGCAGGGCAAGGGCTGTCTCAGTGCACCGCAAGTCCTGTGGTTTGCACAGGGCTGAGCAATTGCACTTTCCTCATTTTCGCTCTCTTCAAACGAACTTCTCACAAGGCAGGAGAGCCACCCTCCCCACCTACCACCACCAAAACATGCGAAGCGTTGAAAGAAATCAAGACACCAGGCAAGTTAATAAACACTGGAACCTTCTGGCATCTGTGGAACCCTCCTAAACAGACACTCATGTTTTCTGATGCTCAGGCAGCCTTAGGAGACAAGCCACGTTCAGTCACTGCTTGAAAATCAATGGCTTATTCTGCAAAATGCTGAAAGGAATGAAATATGTTAACAAGACATTCCCATCAGGACATCAGAGCCGAGACTGTCTCTCCGTAGTCCAAAGGGTTGAAGGCATGAGGTGGTCCATGTTTAGCACAGATCTTTTTGAACTTGATCTACACTATAAGACAAAAAAAAAGTTTGAATATGTTTGAAGCTTTGCTTTTGTGTAAGTGTTAAGAACCATCTGCCTGCCTTTTGTTGCTTGATGTTGAAGATTTCTCTTTCAACAGTGCTGACATGTCTCAGTCTTCCACCCTGTATTGAGTTCACATGGCAAAGTTTTGATAGTGGGGGGGCTACAGGGTTGGTTTCCATGAGAACCTGCTAGAAGTTTCCCTTATGTTCGATAGAGCCAATGCCGACTGGTTCCAACATGGAGCCACTACTAGCCAATGTTGAGCCAATCAGCAATGCTGGTAGCAATTCTGTGATAACATATTTAAGACTGTCTCCCATGGGAGGGACCCCACAATGGAGCAGGGGAAGAGTGTGAGAGGTCCTCCCCCTGAGAAGGAAGGAGCAGCAGAGACAAGGTGTGATGAACTGACCACAACACTTATTCTCCATCCCTCTGTGCCACTGGGGGAGGAGGAAGAGAATTGGGAAGAAAGAATGGATGGGGGAAGGTGTTTTTAAAATTTGGGTTTATTTTGCATTATCCTGCTCTGATTTGATTGGTAATAAATTAAGCTAATTTCCCCAAGTCAAGCCTCTTTTGCCTGTAACAGCAATTGCTGAGTGATCACTCCCTGTCCTTATCTTGACCCATGAACCTTTTGTTATATTTTCTCTCCTCTGTCTAGTTGGGGAGTGGGAGTGACAGAGAGGCTTTGGTGGGTACCTGATGTCCTACCAGGATCAACTCACCACATACAACAGCTGTGTCCCATACAAGGCTGATCCATGAAAAAATGCCCGATTTTCTGTGGTTTCCTGGAAGAAAAATAAAAAATTCCCCAATAAATGTTATCAATATTTGGAAATCTGAAATATTTCAACTAATTGTCACATCAACAGTGTTTTCTCTGCCTGAAAACTAAACATTTTTGTTTTCCGTGCTGGTGAGAAGGGTAAATACAGAGTTAATAAAATAAAGGCAGATAAATGAAAATCAGGGAATAAGGGTGGGTAAGTAAAGATCATTCTCATGATGCAGGCCTTGAAATCGGCACCAACAGGTCTGGTTCTATAACCAACTGTGCTAAAGATTTACTGAGTAACTCAGGGACAACACCATCCTTTTAGCAGGGATTGCATCTTGTGTAGCCTTTAGAAACATTTTGTGCCCCTTCTCTTAATGAAGTACTATGTGAAAAAAAGTATTTATTGATCACAAGATGCTTAGGCTTTGCAAAAGGAAGACTTACAAATAGAGCTGGATGCTGATGTTGACACAGTCAAGACAGTTGTGAGAACAGAACATGCACAAACCCCAACATTTTTTCCATGGGAAATGGTGTGTCTTATTTTCTTTTTTTTTTCCTCCCCATTTTAGCAAGGGCTGGGATGTTGAACTCTCTCATTGGCTTTATTTTTCATTGGTCTACATAAGACTTCTGCAATTCAAAGAGGCAGTTCTCTTCACCTCTACCACTTCTCTGCTGATATAACACCTCTGGCTTCAGAGAGGTTGCTCCAAGTTACACTCGGAGCAGAGAAAACTAAAAATGGCCCACATTCTAGCTGAAACAACCAGCTGTGATTATTTCTTTTTACAGCTCTTGCCCTTCTCTGATCAGTAACACAGCGCGTGTCATGGTGGGTGACCCCCCAGACCTTCCCTTCACACATGAGCTTTCCACCCCATTTAGTTCCCTGACTTGTTTATATTTTTGTTCAGAGCCTGTTAAGCAAATATATATGGATAAACAACATTTTTCTCTGCACCAACGGTTGTATTTGAGCCACTGGTGCCTCGTGCCTTGCCCAAGATAAGAACGTTAAAAATACATATATATAAAGAATGGCTGCTCTGTTCTGAGATGAGAGAAGAGTGGCTGTGCCACTGCTCCAGCTTTCCAAGTTTTATAGGCCATGTGGGCTGTGGTTGAGATCAAAGATATAGACATATTTTCCCCGAGAAAGCCAATAATTGAAGGTTTCCATAGCGATGGAAAAGATAATTCTACCAAAAAAAAGAAAAAAAGTGGAAATCCCCCAGGTTGCATCCAACCCTTCCACTCAGTTGGCTGCTGCTAGAGAGAAGTTGGTACAGCTTTGCTGAGTGACACCAGAGGAACTGCTCAGCCGTATGGTCTAATTATGGCTTTTGTGTGTACTTTCCAGTATAAATGTCAGGAATAAGCAGAGCACTGCACTGTAGTGGTGCCAATTCTAACCATTTCATTATGTTTTGTCACAACAGGCACTCTTGCTAAACATCAGCTCTTGGACTGGGTCGATTAAGTGAGGATCTTGGTTTTCACTATATACTTACATCTCTAGCCTTCAGTCTTGCAGATCAAAGCTTGCAAACATAGAATCATAGAATAGTTGGGTTGAAATAGACCTTTAAAGGTCACCTAGTCCAACTCCCTTGCAGTGAACAAAAATACCTTTAGATCAGGTTTCTCAGAGCCCTGTCCAACCTGACCTTGAATCTTTGTAGGAGTGGGACACCTATCACTTCGCTGGGAAACCTGTGCCAGTGTTTCAACACCCTCACTGTAAAAAAAATTCTCCCTATATCTAATCTGAATCTACTTTTTTTTT